>JAOBAT010099414.1:0-16155 GCA_026413305.1 Hydrozoanthus tunicans
TCGTCGACGACGTCCCCAACAAGGTCGCGGTTTATTCGGAAGTCTGATCAAAGGCTTCGGTCGCGTCTTGTTCCAGATCAAATCAAGCGGCTAAAGGACGTTGCATCAACTCAGTCACATGTATTTTTCCATAAACCTCAACTGTTTCTTGTAGACGTAAAGATCAATAGAAGACAAAATTACTTCCATCTCAAATTATGTGTTTGTCATATGAAATTATGAGTAAAAAATTTGCGTCGTAAGCGCACTAACTTTGTTTTGATCCAGCACGTGTGCCGCATTGGAGCATGAAGTGTGAACGGGCGTGTTCCAAACTTCAAAGGTATGTCTGCAAGCGTTTCCTTCTCCCTTCTCCCCTCTCCCCCACCCCCTCCTTTCTTTTTGTTTTCACTCGCACCAATTTTCGCGCGGCCAAAAGAGAAAATCTCACTAAAACTCAACGGAAACGATTATTACGCAGGCTAGGAATTATAGGACAGTTCGGCTCTATTTTGCAATATTCATGTTAAATCTCACTTCATCCGGGGATGGAGACAATACTTATGCTGCCAACTCGCGGTTGGTCTTGGCTACTAAAAGATTATCCTGTAGCACGGCACGCCCCTTTTATAATTTGGGTTGGTGGTTTTCCAAGCCCTCATTCGAGCTTGTTGCGATTTAGTTGTCAGCGTGACTCTAAGGTCGCCGTTTGAGGGAGATATTCCTGGGGAACTTTCAATACAAACCGAACAAGGGTTTATACAGAACCAAAACCCTATGCTTTAAAGAATAAGCCGCTGAGAAGTTACGGTTCGTTTCCACTTTTATTAAGCTTTATACTGGTACAGACGAGGCGACCTATAGTATTTCTATGAGCTTAAAAACGATTCATCATACTTTCTTTATTTTTTGGGGTTAATAAAAAGGTTAACGCCTGCTACCTACGTAATAGTGGCTGTTAGTTACATCATGCAAGCACGCATGCGCAGTACTTGTGATTTTGGTCTTTCAGGCCACATCCCATAAGTGCTACAATTATACTTGGCTTTACATTCTGCATTGACACCTGGGCCTATTAGTTAGCTTTACGAGGCTACAACAGCTGTCCATGACTGCTATACTCTGAATTATTATTTTCAAAAAAAAGTAGATGTAAAGGGTAGTTACGCTACCTATGTAGCCTTAGTGCCAACTATTAGTGGCTGCTAATAAGACAAAAACTGGTTAATATCTTAAGAAAGATGTAAAATGTTCGCTACCTATATGGCCTAAGTACCAACTATTAGTGGCTGCTTACACTCAGACTATAACCATCTGAAGGCAAATGTAACAGGTAATGCTCGCTACCTATGTTAAAGCGAATTACTAGTGGCTGCTAACACTCAGACTCACTATTATCTTAAGGTAGATGTAAGGGGTAATCAGACTCATTATTGTCTTAAGGTAGATGTGAGGGGTAATCAGACTCATTATTGTCTTAAGGTAGATGTAAGGGGTAATCAGACTCATTATTATCTTAAGGTAGATGTAAGGGGTAATCAGACTCATTATCTTAAGGTAGATGTAAGGAGTAATCAGACTCATTATTATCTTAAGGTAGATGTAAGGGGTAATCAGACTCATTATTATCTTAAGGTAGATGTAAGGGGTAATCAGACTCATTATTATCTTAAGGTAGATGTAAGGGGTAATCAGACTTATTATTATCTTAAGGTAAATGTAAGGGGTAATCAGACTCATTGATTTGGTTACACTATAATCAGACTCATTGATTTGGTTACACTATAACAAATTTGTAATATTAGATGTAATAAAAAGCTGGATGAATTCATGACTGTTTAACCGCACATGTAGAGGTACAATATCACGCATGCACTTGAGTCCCAGCAATACAGGATAATCAGTTATCATCATTTGGAATTGACTGCTCGAAGTACATGAGATCCTGAAAGTCAATTAAACTTATATTTTAGCATTTTGTTATACAACTGAAATATGTACGCGTACAAACTAACACTCCAAAGTTTTTGAACCCATTTAACAGGGAATACACACTCAGAGTGCTGTATATTTCTAGTCAATAAAGGTATCGTAACAACATAGGGGGCAAAACTAGATACAGTTCGGTTTGATTTGATATCAAAGGGGGCATTTTTTTTTTCATAACTAGGGGCAAAATAACATGATCCTGATTGGATGCTGGTATACTTACAAAGTTTCCAAAGATTTCCAAATTTTTTTCAAAAGATCTTAAAAATGCCTTGTTTTCGAACTAATTTTGAAAATTTTCAAAGATCTCCAAACATTTCCAAATATCCCCGAAAATTCTTTGGACAAAAAAATTAGTTAACTAACGCTTTCTCGTGTTGATGGCACAGAAAATGAAGAATGTTGTCCTCAATGTCATAAACATAAAATCAACAGTTACTGTTTCTGAAGCGTTAACGACACAATAAATTGACTCTCATAACTATAGTGAAATTATTTCTTTGCACAACTTTGGGAATCTTCACTAGATCCACTTTCAAAATTAGTTAGACAGTAAGTATACAAACTTCTGTAATAAGTTTCCAAAACATGTCCTTAAAGAGTGGCTACAGTAAGCTATTGTAATACCAGTGCTGTAAATAAAATACAAGCATGTCCCATTCTACTTACAATGAGAAAGCAGGCTCCAAGTATGACTGCTTTGATCTTCACATCCAAATCCATTGGAACTGTTTAGTAAAAGGATGCAATCACAATTGAAAGGAATACGTTTTTTTGTATTTTCATTTTCTTTTTATTCATCTTATTTTGGTAACAATGCGTGTGTAGCCTGCTTGCATAGCAGAGAGGAGAGATGAAGCGTCAATTGAGCAAGCTGCCATGAGACTTGAACACACGAGTGTAAAAAAAAAAGCCTGCAATGAGGTCCAGAGTCTGTCTCCCAAGATCTTATTTTACAGCTTCTAACAATCCCCTTACCCCCTCTTTTCCTTGGCCAGACCTTGAGATCTATACTTTGTTTTCTTACAAAAACACCAAACAACTGAAATGAAATCATTAGCAACAAGTTCTGCTACATCTGGCTTCATAAACTCTGTTGCTAAAACTTACTTGAAAAAGAAGAGAGCTAGCCCTCTGGCTGGTTGATTTCCCGGGGAAAGGGAGATACTCCCATATATTGACTATACAGACCTGTTTGTTAGCTTTTATAGGATTGCGTCAAGAACAGGGTATCATTATGCAGATTTTCTTGGTCAAGAGCAGGGTCAGGATTTTCGGGTCCAGTTCACCTTACCCCCACCTCCTTCTTTACAATAATTGACACATTTACATTTTATGCCAAAGGTATCAGCATCAGTGAATGTCCCGTCACTTTGTAGGCCAGTCAACTGCTTGGAGATCTTTCCAACCTTGGTTTTCCCATCTCCTGACAACAGCTTTTTGACAAATTAAATTAATTCTTGATCATCCACAACTTTATTTATACATTAGACAACTGGCTATATTGATTTTGTTAGCCCACCAACATATAAAGTTGATCTCCACATGGAAAAATGGTTTGATTACTCACTCGCTTGCTTACTTGTGAAATCTCTCTTTTCCATTCCAAGAATGATATGAGCATGATTTCGTATGTTTGTATCCTCTATATATTCCACAGTACAACATTGTTCTACTGCTTTAGAAAACAAGATATTTTACAAAAATCCAAGTTGAAGATTAATGGACATATTTTAACTGAAAATAATCCAATTGCGTATCTACTATTTTCTTTAGGTAGGTAGCATGTTCAAAGTCATTGAAATAGATGGCTGACAAATATAAAATACTCTACCCTACCTTGAATTGGACATCTTTACATGCAGCGCACTGGCAGAGTGGTCCCTCAATAAGTAGTACCGTTTCCCTGTTTGCATTCTGAATGGCAAATGTTGGATTACAAATGGACCATCTAAAGGAAAAAAAAACATTGATTTCAAAACACAAATATATTACAAATACCAATAGAACTCATTAATGTATGTATATAAAATGTAACTTCGAGGGGATTTAACAGAATTCAGTTTGTAGCTCAATGCTAGAGCTGGATACGAATTGTGGAATTGGCTTAAAAAAATACTCTTTATCAAGTTTTCTTGCTTTCACCTGTCGTCAGAGAGATAAAACCTACGTTAGAACCTCAACGTTCTAAATCAACTTTAAAACTGATTTTGACTCACTGGCGGCGAGTGAAAGCCAGGAAACAATCTGAGTAAGAGTATTTTAAGAAAATGACGGTGTTCGACTGGCGACGTGACAGGGTTTCAACTAAACTCGAACAACTCAACTCAAACAAGAGTTTAATTGAACTCAGAATCAAATACAGCTCAGCAGTAACCTACATCTGTCTGTAACCTTTCTCTATATGTGAACTCGAACCTGGCTCGGCGTTATATGTGTCTTTGAAACCGCCGGCTAGTTGCCGGTTCAAACTTAAGAGTTCTCCTAGGCGGCAACTATAACCTTTTTTGTCGGCCAAACGAAACACGAGGAGCTTTATACAAGTTAAAGAAAAGCCTTTTCAATTCCTATCTCTTTGTTACTGGTTCTCTAATCAAATGGCTTGTTCTTCAACTCTTTCTTCTTAAGAATAAAGTTTAAATGAACACGCGTTGAGCTAAACCTCTTCAGCGAAAATAATCAAATATTATAAGAAATGTTTGCTAAATCTTATGCGAAAAATTTTACTCTTTGACATAAATCAAGCAAGTTGCTAACTCCAGACACTTTAAAGGACTAACACTTGCGAAATCATGATCTCTTAAAACTTTGACAGCAATGATTTTAAACTTACAACTTTTTAAAACTTGATCAAAAATTTGTTACTTCTGTCAAAAGTAGTTCCTAATAATTGATGTACATGTAGTTGGTGTCAAAACTAGTGACAAAACAGTTATTGAAAAAAGTGGTACTTAAGGCAATACTCACAGCTGGACACAGTAGCCAACAATATTTCCAACTGGGGCCTGAACCTCAAGTTCCTGAAGACAGCAAGGAAAACAACAAGATGAGCATCGCATGAGTCGAGCTTGATGAATCACTTCTCGCTCCCTACTATCTTGGATTTCCATTTCAAATGGCCTTCTAGGACCGCAACATTGCCGAACACAGCAATCTGTGTCTGAAGGAAAAAAATTAAAAGATCTTGTTAGTTTATGAGATTTTTAAGAGAGGCAGCGTGGCTCAGTGGTTAGGGTGGCTAAGTGGTTAGGGTGCCGGATTTGCATGCGGTTGTCCCGGGTTCAAATCCCACTCTGACCACTGACAGGATTTGGCTTCGGTGATCCCAGAGTCAAATCCACCACGCTTGTAAATAGCCAACTGGTCTGCCTCCAATCAGTTGGGATTCTTAACTGTGGTCGTTGTTTGTTAACAATGACACTGAAAAGCCCCTTAGGGGAGTTGTCATTACGTAATTATTTATTTATAATTATTTATTTTCACTGAAAAGAACATTTTAACTATCAGGAAACTAGCATTCATGTGCAGATAAAAAACAATGTGTTATTAAAGAAAGTCGCAACCAGGCGAATTAAGGGAAGAAATCTTAACCGCAACCAAGTCATGTGTCGAGACTATCTAATCGGCGCGGGTCGCGGGTAAAATGTCGCAGGTCGCGGGTAAAAAGGCGCGGGTCACGGGTAAAATGTCGCGGGTCGCGGGTAAAATGTCGCGGGTCGCGGGTATTTTTTGTGTACTTTTAATTTTTTGGCGGAGCACCATACATAGGGAGGGGGTTTAGTTGAAATTTTATGGCTTCAATTCCGAGCATCTCACGCATTTTTACAAATAGGTTGCCATAGAAACTGCGTTTCCTATCAAGAAATAGAAATAGAGTGTCTCATAAGAACGGAGATACGACTTGATGTGACGTTAGAAAAGTAAGTTTTACGAGAACGGGGCATTTCTGAGTTAACTAGGTTGTGATGGTCGTCGCGGGGTAAGTTAAATTTAGATTTTCTTAACGTGAATGGAAACAAGAAAATGTCAGAAATTTTAGCTGAAAAGCTGTCACAATTATAAACGAGCAAACAAAACAATTCCGTGACTAACTTAAATTTCGATTCTGTACTATTGAAAAAAAAAGAAAAATGAACACAATCTGGTCATTTTTTTTGCCCGAAAGAAGAGAGAGAGGAAAAACTGCTGGTTTAAAAAACAAGATTTGAATTAACTGACAAAATGCCCGCTGGTTAAGTTGTGCTCTTAAAACACTTTTAAAAACACCACTCGGCCATCAAGTCACCACTGAACAAAAAGTAATATTTTAAAGTCTGTACTTCGTTGAAGACAAAAGGTCCAACACACTGATCAATGATAATTGTAGGCTCATAAAGTCTTTCACATGTTCCAAAGAATAGTTTAAGTTAAAATCGCTGGATTCATCTACTTTGTGCAAAAAGGTGTACACTTAAGTCAACTGTGAAAAGAAAACGAATCACAAAGTTGAGATCGGAAAGCAGCAATCCTGCAGTTTTGAAGATTTTGTCAAGAACTGTAACCGAGAGTTATACAAACATATCATTTACGTAATGCTGAATGTTTGCAGAGTTCCCGAAAGAAGTGATTTGCTCCAACAGCTATTTCTAACTGAAGAAGAAACGTTGTCGGTAGTTGGAAATGCCTATCAAAGTATTCCGTATAATCTCATAAATACTGACGTCGTACCCAAAACACGACAGGAAATCACAAAAGAGCTCTTTCAAAAAGATAAGCGAAACCTGAACGAACAAACCTGGGTGCTTGAAGTAAAGAAAAAGAAAAAGGGGATAGTCCGATCCCTAGATGCAGGGCATGCCGCGAGCAACAAAACAAGGGGCAGTTTACTGTTTCAGTCAAGGGGCTTTATGTCCCTTATATTATGGGCAAACATTTGTCACAGAAACAACGTTTTATTTTTGCCCTAATCTACAGTGCCTAAAAAATATTCCGCCTTGGATAAATTTAAAAGCTCCACATAAAGTTAGAGTGGACAGCTCAGTAAGCGAAACAGAAAAACAGAAATTTAAATACCAAGGACTGCCCCTATAAGTAACCTTGGTCTTAAAATTTCTGTTGTTACCTGTTACCTGTTCGGCCACCCTTTTATTTGGAACTTTTAAAGTGCCAGTACGATGAAATCTGAACATTGTTTTTCGCTAGTATTTCCATATATATCTTGAATAGCCATATTCCAAAGCCGTTTTTCTTTTGGGCGCCGTAAACTTGAGAAACTTAGAGATAAAAAGTAGAGTTTTTGAATTGAGTTCACTAAACAGCGTGACCAAAGAAAAACCGACAATTAATGCATTCAAGAAATCTATGACGTTTTATACTTAACATGTGACCACCGGCTTTCACTTGCGCTAGTAAATGCATCGCTACTATACTCGCTGTTAGTCAGCTCTTCGTTTTCAGAGTTATTTCCATTGCCAGACATGATATTTCAGTCGAAAAGAGGGAACACTATCAAAACTTTCACTCTGAGCCTACTACTATTTAGGTCACGTGTTATTTTTGTGGTGTTTTTAAAAGTGTTTTAAGAGCACAACTCAACCAGCGGGCATTTTGTCAGTTCAAATCTTGTGTTTTCCGGAACATTTTTTTCTCTTTTTTCAACCAGCAGTTTATCCTCTCTCTCTTCTTTCGGGCCAAAAAAATGACCAGATTGTGTTCATTTTTCTTCTTTTTTCAATAGTGCGGAATCGAAATTTAAGTTAGTCACGGAATTGTTTTGTTTGCTCGTTTATAATTGTGACAGCTTTTCAGCTTAAATTTCGGACATTATCTTGTTTCCATACACATACAGAAAAATAACTAATTTTACTTTCCCAGCGACGACCATCACAACCTAGTTAACTCAGAAATGCCCCGTTCTCGTAAAACTTACTTTTCTAACGTCACATCAAGTCGTATCTCCGTTCTTATGAGACACTCTATTTCTATTTCTTGATAGGAAACGCAGTTGCTATGGCAACCTATTTGTAAAAATGCGCGAGGTGCTCGGAAATCAAGCCATAAATTTTCAACTAAACCCCCTCCCTATGTATGGTGCTCCGCTAAAAAATTAAAAGTACACAAAAAATACCTGCGACCCGCGACACTTTACCCGCGACCCGCGACATTTTACCCGCGACCCGCGACCCGCGCCGATTAGATAGTCTCTCATGTGTCAAACATGTTCTCATTGTAAATATAAACAAAGAAACTTTGAATATAGTAAATGTAAGTAAGAACCAGAAATTTAGGCGAACAAAAAATCTTTACACCCAGGAGTAAAATGTTTTCACTGCAAACAAACGAACTCATAAAGTAATAAAAACAACGACTCCGAATTTTGAAATTTTAAGCATCCTGCGGGGAGTAACAAACGAAATATCTTCTAGTTTTTGTCGCATTTCTAAATGTGCATTAAAACGGCAGAAAAATGGTTTTACTGGCGATTATTTCAAAACAACAAATACACTCTTTTACAAGAAACGGAATATTTGATTTAAAAAAAAGATACATTTGAGGAAGCAAGTCGGCCAATGTTAAATTGGTAAATTGGCAATTCTTAAGAAAACAATGAATATTGGCCGCCTCGCTTCCTTGAATGTATCTCTTTTTGAAAAAATCAACAATTCCGTTTATTATGTAAGAGTGTATTTGTTGTTTTGAAATATTCGCCAGTAAAGCCATTTTTCTGCCGTTTTAATGCACATTTAGAAACTCATATTTTTTATGTGACAAAAACTAGAAGATATTTCGTTTGGTTTCGAAAGGTTAAGCAAAGAACGCTGATTGGTTAAAAGACGAGTAAAAATTTGCCATTTCGGGCAAACCCGTTTTTCTCCAAATTAATTTGAGCGTCACCAAATTGATTTTAGCCGGTGTTCAAGCAGGTCCAGCTAAAGAATTTCTTAAACTTTGCATAAAAAACAATATATCAAAGTTACAACCTTTTGTACAAATGGATTCCGTACAAAATTTTTAGTTTATGAAATCGTAACGCGGATTCACCAAAGAAGGAATTGAATCATGACATAATAATTAGTACTTAAAATCAATGTTCGGTGTTCCTGTTTAAAGTAAGGCAGAAGAAACTATACTCAAAAAAGTTTGAATAAACAAACCTTCTGCGGCAGAGTAAACTTGCTGGCCAACAGAGTTCAACACTTTATATTTGTTGTTCGTTTGAAAACAACTACACCCTGAAAATAAGTGAAAATTTTACTTCGTGACGTTCACGTTTGCCTAAATATATTAAAAGTTTTAAAACAACGACAAGCATGCCAAGATTTTTCTCCGCTACGATCGAGGAAATTCAATATGGCACAAGAAATACTGACCTTCTACCACTTGGACCTGTTGTTGGACTATTAACTGATCCATCTGCGTGAGATATTCAAGTCCAGAAGGACAGTCGGTTTCTACTTGCGGAATAGGCATCCACTTGCCTTGCTGTTGAGCCCGAGCCCCTAGGAAACAGGAACAAACTCTGAAATTCTAACAAGCAAAGCTTAACCAAAGCCGAGGCATGTTAGGTTATAATTTTGCTTGGATCGAACAAAACAGATAATCGTAACAAAAAATACCTGCAGGAGGGTGGCCAGGCAGTTGTTCTTTTGAAATTACCGTTGACGTGAAATTCAATACTCTCCGTGCCCGACAGTCATCATAATAATAACATAAGTGTGTTAAGTCAAAAGAAAGCACGGTGAGTTATAAATGACATATATTAACTATATGTTAACCCAGTTTTAGATGGATGTAACATTGGAACTGTCGGACAGGAGTTACAAGGTACTCGGTGTCCGACAGTCAAGAAGAGAGGGAAAAAATGTTCAAAAATAAATAAACAAATCAGTATGAAAAACAAAATCGACAGTGAAAAACAACAATGTCATAAACATTACCTGTCTATAGAACACCTTTGTTGGGTATGGCAATCAGTTTTAAGCAAGTTCCTTTCAACTGTCGGACAGGAAATGCAAAATACTTAGTGTCCGACAGTCAAGAGGAGAGGAAAAATCCTTCAAAAATAAATAAATGAATCAGTATGAAAAACGAAATCGACAGTGCATAACAATAATGTAATGAATATTACCTGCAAAGAACACCTTTGTTGGGTATGGTAATCAGTTTTTAGCAAATTCCTTTCACTTTCAACTGTCGGACAGGAAGTACAAAATATTCCGTGTCCGACAGTCAAGGAGAGAGGGGGAAAATCTTCAAAAATAAATAAATAAATCAGAATAACAAAACGAAATCGACAGTGCAAAACAACAATGTAATAAAAATCAAAATATTATTTTTGAACGTGTTAGTTCTTTAGTACTATAAGCGGGATCCGAATTAATGACATGACACGATAATGTCACGGTTGTTCCTTGATCTTAACGGACGCTACGCAATTCACCGTCACTGTGATGGTTTTCGCTTAGCCGGCGGTTAAATATTTCATTCCTGTCAAAATCAAAATATTTGTACTCTACAAGGTCCATACAGGTTCCAAACTAAGATTCTGTTAATCGGTGTTTTTCACTTTTTGTCTCTGAATTCTCGTGCCGTCTTTTCAAAGTGACGCACGGTGGGCGACATTGGCTTTGCAGTTGTAATTGAAAGTGAACTGAGCTGAAAGTGAAAAAAAATGTAGCAACGGCGTGGCACAGATAGACTAGGATAGTTGTCTGTCTGCTTAGTTTCATTTAACTATCATACTTCTTTTGTTGGTATGGATTTCTTTTCCATGTGAAAGCTTACCTCTGGAGTGTTGTTTACTTTGATTAGCTGATAGCTTAGTTAATACAATTGATATCGGTCTCAGTTTAAGCTGGTACTGTAATTGAGTGTTAGCCAAGGCCAAACCAGGTTGTTTGTTTGAAGAACTATCAAAGTAATGAAAACAACTTGCGGGTATGAATATCTACAAGCGTTTGAAATCTTTTTTTTTCTAACCAATAATAAGAAAGAATTTATTCAAGACATAAGTATAGCTATCATCCACAACGCCAGTACTTGAATGAAAACAGATTAGCCGGCATGCAGTTCACTGAAGGTCAAAGTCGATTGTTAAATTGTAAACCCTGTGTCAATAAAACAAATTGTGTAAATTCAATCCGAAAAGTGGTAAAACTGAGAATTTTTTGAACCAGCAGTTTTCAAACACACTAATACCAGAAACTTGGCTATTTAACAGTTAAGCCAGGGACACACTAGGCGATTTTATACGCCCATTCGTTTAATGGCCAGCGGGACGAAACTCAACCGGTAATCTTTTTTTTCTCATCGGTCAAGAACATTTTTTCGTTTCCGGTTATGAAATATATTTTCTCATCTACAACATTTGAAAACTCGCAAAGTTAACACTATTTCCCGTTCATAAGGTTCACAAGATTTCTCAACCAGCGATTTTTTTTTCTCAATCATAATACTAAAAACTGAACAGGTATTTTTTTTTTCGCCAAACGAAAATTTTTTCTCGCATGGCAATCTATTTTTCTCAACTAGTAAAAGAAGTTTCTCAACGCTCATAATTAACTTTTTATACTTTTGAAAAGTTTGGCTAGCCATATATCAAGACCACATTGCAACAGCATTCCTGACTTCTTCAAAGTAACATTCTTTCTTTGGCGCTTGAGTCTCTGCTTCCATATTGACGTCCTCGCTGTCTGTCGTCGCCATCTTTGTTATCCTATCGTTCTTTGTGTGGCTAGACAACGATCTGCACGAACATAAATTTGAAAGCCCAGCGGGAAGTCTCCTGTCATTGCGTAACGAAGCAACTCCACCGCCAGTCGGTACTGTGGAACAGGGTCATCCTCCACCTCAGCCGATGATGCAGGGGTATCCTCCTCCGATGCAACAACAACCCGGCTACGGGATGCCACCACAACAAGCGGGATACCCACCTCCACAACAACCGGGTTACGGAGCGCCAGTCGCTACCCAGCCTGGCCACCCTCCTGCAGGTATTTTTTGTTACGATTATCTGTTTTGTTCGATCCAAGCAAAATTATAACCTAACATGCCTCGGCTTTGGTTAAGCTTTGCTTGTTAGAATTTCAGAGTTTGTTCCTGTTTCCTAGGGGCTCGGGCTCAACAGCAAGGCAAGTGGATGCCTATTCCGCAAGTAGAAACCGACTGTCCTTCTGGACTTGAATATCTCACGCAGATGGATCAGTTATTAGTCCAACAACAGGTCCAAGTGGTAGAAGGTCAGTATTGCTTGTGCCATTTTGGATTTCCTCGATCGTAGCGGAAAAAAATCTTGGCATGCATGTCTTTGTTTTAAAAACTTTTAATTCATTTAGGCAAACGTGATCGTCACGAAGTAAATTTTTCACTTATTTTTTTCGTTTACTGGTTTTGAAACGAACTGACAACAAATATGAAGTTGTTTTCTTAAGAATTGCCAATTTACCAATTTAACATTGGCCGCCTCGCTTCCTCAAAAGTATCTTTTTTTAAATCAAATATTCCGTTTCTTGTGTAAGAGTGTATTTGTTTTTTTGAAATATTCGCCAGTAAAACCATTTTTCTGCCTATTTAATGCACATTTAGAAATTCATATTGATTGTGTGACAAAAACTAGAAGATATTTCGTTTGCTACTCCCTGCAGAAGGCTTAAGATTTCAAAATTCGTTTGTTTGCAGTGAAAACATTTGACTCCCGGGTGTAAAGATCTTTTGTTCGCCTAGATTTCTGGTTCTTACTTACATTTACTATATTTGAAATTTCTTGTTTATACTTCTAATGAATACATGTTTGACACATGACTTGGTTGCGTTAATTTGCCTGGTTACAACTTTCTTTACTAACACATTGTTTTTTATCTGCACATAAATGCTAGTTTCCTGATAATCAAAATGTTCTTTTCAGTGAAAAATCTCATAAACTAAAAAGATATTGTAAAAATATTTTTCTTCAGACACAGATTGCTGTGTTCGGCAATGTTGCGGTCCAAGAAGGCATTTGAAATGGAAATCCAAGATAACAGGCAGAGAGAAGTGATTCATCTAGCTCGACCCATGCGATGCTCCTCTTGCTGTTTTCCTAGCTGTCTTCAGGAACTTGAGGTTCAGGCCCCAGTTGGAAATATTGTTGGCTACTGTGTCCAGCAGTGAGTATTGCCTTAAGTACCACTTTTTTCAATAACTGTTTTGTCACTAGTTTTGACACCAACTACATGTACATCAATTTAGGAACTACTTTTGACAGAAGTAACAAATTTTTGATCAAGTTTAAAAAGTTGTTAGTTTAAAATCATTGCTGTCAAAGTTTTAAGAGATCATGATTTCGCAAGTGTTAGTCCTTTAAATTGTCTGGAGTTAGCAACTTGCTTGATTTATGTCAAAGAGTAAAACTTTTCGCATAAGATTTAGCAACAATTTCTTATAACATTTGATTATTTTCGCTGAAGAGGTTTAGCTCAAAACGTGTTCATTTACAGTTATTCTAAGAAGAAATAGTTGAAGAACAAGCCATTTGATTAGAGAACCAGTAACAAAGAGATAGCAATTAAAAAGGCTTTTCTTTAACATGTGCTTACTTGTATAAAGCTTCTCGTGTTTCGTTTGGCCGACAAAAAAGGCTATAGTTGCCGCCTAGGAGAACTCTTAAGTTTGAACCGGCAACTGGCCGGCGGTTTCTAAGACATATATAACGCCGATCCAGGTTCGAGTTCACATATAGAGAAAGGTTACAGACATATGTAGGTTACTGCTGAGCTGTATTTGATTCTGAGTTCAATTAAACTTTTGTTTGAGTTGAGTTGTTCGAGTTTCGTTGAAAACCTGTCACGTCGCCAACTGGACACCGTCATTTTCTTAAAATACTCTTACTCAAATTGTTTCCTGGCTTTCACTCGCCGCCAGTGAGTTAAAATCATTTTTTAAGTTTATTTAGAATGTTCAGGTTCTAACATAATTGTTATCTCTCTGACGACCGATGAAAGCAAGAATACTTGACAACGAGTATTTTTTAGGCCAATTCCACAATTCTTACCCAGCTCTAGCATTGAGCTACAGTCTGAACTCTATTAAATCCCCTCGAAGTTACATTTTATATACATATATTAATGAGTTTTATAGGTATTTGTAATATATTTGTGTTTTGAAATCAATATTTTTTTCCTTTAGATAGTCCATTTGTATTCCAACATTTGCCATTCAGAATGCAAACAGGGAAATGGTACTACTTATTGAGGGACCTGTCTGCCAGTGCGCTGCATGTGAAGATGTCCAATTCAAGGTAGGGTAGAGTATTTTATATTTGTCAGTCATCTATTTCAGTGACTTTGAACATGCTACCTACCTAAAGAAAATAGTAGATACTCAACTGGATTATTTTCAGTTAAAATATGTCCATTAATCTTCAACTTGGATTCTTGTAAAATATCTTGTTTTCTTAAGCAGTAGAACAATGTTGTACTGTAAAACATATAAAGAACAAACATACGAAATCATGTTTGAAAAATTTTTGAAAAATCTCCAGAGATATTTGGAAATGTTTGGAAATCTTTGAAAATTTTCAAAATTACTTCAAAAACAAGGCATTTTTAAAATCTTTTGAAAAAAATTTTGGAAAATCATTGGAAATTTTGTAAGTGTACCAGTATCCAATCAGTGTCATGTTATTTTGCCCCTAGTTAAGAAAAAAATGCCCCCTTTGATATCCAATCAAATCGGCGAACTAGTTTTGACCCCTACGTTGTTACGATACATTTATTGACTAGAAATATACAGCACTCAGATCTTGTATTCCCTGTTAAATGGGTTCAAAAACTTTGGACTGTTAGTTTGTACGCGTACATATTTGTTTGTATAACAAAATGCTAAAATGTGAATTTACTTTACTTTCAGGATTTCATTTTCTTCGAGCAGTCAAACCCAAATGATGATCATTGACTATCCTGTATTGCTGGGACTCCAGTGCATCCGCGATATTGTACCTCTGCATGTGTGTTCGAACAGTCATGAATCCATACAGCTTTGTGTTACATCTAATATTACAAATTTGTTATAATGTAACCAAATCAAATATTGGGATTTTTGGTTCGTTTATCTTCAAGCTTTAGCACTAGCTCTTCTTTTCCTGGATGAATGTTGGTAATTGACAAAATTTTTTGGTGAGGGCATGCTCCCAGACTCTCCACATAACCTACTTCGCATAATTTCAATCTGAGTCTAATTACCCCTTACATCTACCTTAAGATAATAATGCATGAGTATTGTCTCCATCCCCGGATGTAGTGAGATTTAACATAAATATTGCAAAATAGAGCCCAACTACCCTACTGATCCCCAGCCTGCGTAGCAATCGTTTCCGTTGAGTTTTAGTGAGATTTTCCCTTTTGACCGCTCAAAAATTGGTGCGAGAGAAAAAACGAAAGGAGGGGGTGGGGGAGAGGGGAGAAGGAAACGCTTGCAGACATGCCTTTGAAGTTTGGAGACCGCCCGTTCGCACTTCACGCTCCCATACAGCACACGTGCTGGATCAAAACAAACTTAGTGCGCTTACTTTGTAAATTTTTTACTCATAATTTCATATGACAAACACATAATTTGAGATGGAAGTAATTTTGTCTTTTATTGATACCTACGTCTACAAGAAACAGTGGAGGTTTATGGAAAATACATGTGACTGAGTTGATGCAACGTCTTGAGCCGCTTGATTATATATATATGATTTGAAATGAACTTTTATATACAGCCAAAAAATCAGCCGCAATTGAAAAATATCCGAGGTCACCCGTGAAATTGAATTCGATTCTTTTTCTTCGTCAGTGTGATTATATTTTTTGGTTAAGTTGTACGCTTGCTGTGATAATAAAATTCTAAGGAAAATCAGAAAGCAGATTCTTTCAGGATTTGTGGACTACTTAATGTATCCTTCTGTACGAATAAGCTACTCGCGTTCTATTCATACGGACATCAAAAGCAGTTCACAAATCGGATTTGAAGCAGAATTTAATGAAGATAAATATACCTGTATTGCATTTTGCAGAAAAAGGCAAAAAGTCGAAACTTCCGTACGAATAAAAATTAGAAGTCGGGACTTCAATTTTCTATTCGTACGGGAGTTTCGGATATAGTACCCCGACTTCTGTTTTCTATTCGTACGGAAGTTTCAGATATAGTACCCCGACTTCTGTTTTCTATTCGTACGGAAGTTTCAGATATAGT
>JAOBAT010099425.1:0-16155 GCA_026413305.1 Hydrozoanthus tunicans
TCCAAATTATGTGAGAGGATGACAAAATTTTAGCCAAAAAAAATTAGAAACGCCCTACCCCTCCTTTGGCAATTTGCTAAGAAGGCCTGTAAAAACCACTCACCGTAAACAGTCAGCAGTACAGAGGAGGAGTTTTTGCCGACAGAGTTGATCGCTTCGCATGTGTAAGTTCCTTCATAGAACTTGTTGTTTTCTGCATTTCGTATTACCAGTGTTCCATTTTTCATTATCTCGGCACCATGGAGATATTCTCCGTTTAGCTTCCAGCGAATTTGCGGTGTCGGGATGGCAGTTGCAACACAGGGCAGTTTTATGTCATCCCCTTTGACAATAGTTTTGTTTTTGGGGGTCAGGGTGAACTGCGGGGGGCCTAGAAAAACAATTTTGGACAACAAGTTTAATTTACGCTAGACATTCAAACGTACTAACTAAGATTTTCCATGGTTTATGCCATACGTCCGGTTTAAAACAAGCTTCGGAATACGCGAAGAGTCGGAGTGATTTACGTTTAGAACCGTGGTAACAATCGAATTTTCTGAGTGCATTAAGTTATTAGCTGATTTTATTCAAATTTGATTTTGTCGACACTTTGTTGAAGCAAGTTGAGAAAGAACTAAAGTTGAGAAACCGACAAACTGAGAATTTTGTAGCAAAAACCACTGGTTGCACTATATAGGTCACAGACAGTAGTGTTAGATTTACTATGAATACACACCTGTCTCTGTACTCGCTGTTAACCAAGGATGCATGCCAACACTATTGGTCACACCAACAGTGTATTCAAACTCACATACCGTTGTAACGGCACTCATCGTGTACGCTATAACTAATGATGATATCACAGTGTTGTCAACTCACTTGGTATAAACATGGATATCTAAGTACTTACCTCGAAAGACGGCGCCATCAATATTGATCACAATTAATTACAGAGCTGTAGTTTCATAGATGTAAAAACGGGTATGTATTGTACTCACCGTAAGCTGGAGGAGTAATACTAGTATTGACCATACCCTCAATGCTGTATTTTCATAGATGTAAAATCAAAAATTTTAGGTACTTACCGTGAACCACGAGGGTGCCACTACTATTGGTCAGACCGACCGAGTTTCCAATCTTACAGGTGTAAACACCAAAGTCTCTATACTCGACGCTTATCCATAATATCGCAGTACGCTTGTTGTTAAATTCAGACCAGCTGAAATGATATTTTGGGCTTCGTGTAATCTTTTGTCCGTTTTTAAACCACAGAATATTTGGCCGAGGATTTCCCTTTCCCTGGCAGGTAAGTTTAGCTATACCTCCTGCGAGTGCGACTTCTTTCACAGGGACTTTTCGCGTAACAACAGGAACAGCTGTAAGTGCAAAGCATACAATTCCGTTACTGAAAGCCCATAAAAAGATTAAGGACAACTGAGGAAGGAGAGTGTCTCTGAGAACGTTTTTTAGAAAAAAAAAATTCTTTTTAAAGCAAGATTTTAGGCCTGAATGGCACAAACTAAAGTTTATTGTGATATCTTTACGGCTTACAAAAAAACTAGATTTTAAAACTCATAGAACATTTACAAGAACATTCGACACAATCGTTCCGAAAAAGTGATTAGATGAGTCAAGACAATAAGTTGTAATACTTACTGAGAACATTCAGTTGAAGGTTAAATGTGTCATTTCCAACTGCATTGGAAGCAATGCACGTGTACACACCACTATCACTCTCTTTAATCGAACTCAGTACAAGAGAAGGCCCATTGACCACAGTCCTTGAGCTAACGGCCGGCTCTCGTTTTATCCACTTGAAACTGATGTAGGGAAACCCTTCGGCACGACATATAAGGGAGACATTCGACCCCTTCAGCTGAGAAAATTGTTCAGGCATTCCAAAAATTTTGGGAATCTCTGTAATAAAGTATAGTGTCATTATAATAAACAAACTAAAGCAAACAATTTTTCGAACTGTTTTTTATTTTGTTTTCACCTTGAGGAGACAAAGGATGAAGCAGTTGAGCGTTTGTTTTTTAACTGAATTTAAAGTTACACGCTACTCTTACAGAGTATAATAGTATATAAGCTGAATACTTACGTAGCAAGGTTTTCTCTTTCCTTAAGTTTGTAACCAGGGAAAAAAGCACCATAAGGATGCAAAAGCGATATGTTTCCCTTCTGAACTAGTTCGTACTTGTTTACTTAAAATTACAAACATGAAAATGCTGTCATCGAATCTCTTGGGCCAGTGAAACCTACGTTCGGCCTCAGCCGGACGAATATCATTTTGTCCCGCCAACATTTTGTTGTTTGTTTTAAGTCTAGCTACTGCTACGATGAAATCTATTGCTTTCCATTAAATGAAAACGACAGTCCACGCACTGTAAGTGCCTTTTCTTAAATTCTGAAGCTGTAACAGCGTTTGTCAAGCGCAGCAAATCTCTGGACGAGGCCAAAAATAACTACGTACGTAACAGAAAACTCGTGTGTTTGTCTATTTAATTGAAACTAATTTAGACCATTTATTTCAGTCTTTCTGTTTTTTGACCTGACATATTTCAAAAATCTACTTAAATACTTCAAGACAATTCAAGAAAACTATAACTGTGACTTTCAACATATTTTCTTTCCAAGGACAAAATTACACGGTCGCTTGATCTTCTACTTATCTTTTCCTATTTGTCTTTTTGTACAACGATTACGTTCCTATGCTACAACCTTACCATGTTTTGGGGGACAGCCGTAAAGTTCCATTCTCATTGATATATGATTCTGCCAAGACATTGGATAAACTCTGATGAATCGACTTCTAATAGGTGGCGAGAATAAATTCTCGATTACTGTGTTTGCGTCTGAGTTTCCAGGGAGAAACTGAAATATTGCGCAAAGCGGTTACTAATAGTAGTAGTTGTAGCAAAGCATAAATCATAAGAAATATGTTGCAATTTTTTAGAAGCTAACACCCCAATTGTTAAACTTCCGCTTTTGCAATTCGATGATAAAAGAAACGTTTTTAACAACCTTTTAATTTCCTTCTTTAAAAAATACAAATTAAGAAGCCAGAAGGAATTTCTTAAGGAAAGCTACAACGTCCCTTTTCTCTTTTCAGCTGACGAAAACTAAGTAAATCTCGCACATACTCTGTCGGTTCTTTTTAATCTTTCTCGCACCTTTCCCAGCAGCAGACAGTCGCTTAGTTGAAACAACAAAATTTGAAGAAGCGACGGGTTTGTGTTAATTGCTTGCTTTTTACCCAGCGTTGCTTGAGATACTTACGTTCAGACCCCTCGCCGGCTGGTATTGCTCAAACTTAGTTCCGTTTACAGAATACTTGACAGTGTACGATCTGACCCGCTGACTATGGCCGTTTCTTCCCTGGGTGGCTATTTTGGTTACCATAACGACCGTGCCAAGGTCGACTTGTATCCATTCCCCAACGACATTACGCCTTGCAGACCATGAGCCCACGTGACCATCCCTCGCCAAAGTGTAAAGTCTTCCATATTTGGGTCCGTGGTTTCTGCTCCACATGGACGATGCAGTTAAAGCAAAGTCTGGTATTTTGCCAGTTGTCATCCCCAAAGGCTGCATGCAACCTAAATGCCAAAGACCTCCAGACTTTTAGCAAACTATTAGTTATTGATGACGATCATAATAATGACAATAAATTTACCTTTACACGTGGAGACATCCCCTCTAAAATCGTCAAAGTTTATGTGACCCCAGCCACCACTTGAAAAGTCTATCAACTGCAGACGAGCTTTTCGCCCGACGTAGTTCTGTAGGTTCCAAGTTTTTCTCTTCATTCTCTCATGACAATCACCATTAGCGGATAGGACGACCCGACCGCCGTAACCGCTTATTAGTAACTGAGCTTGGCTGGAACTGTAGCATCCTCCTCCAACTAGGAACGACACATTAGCACCTACAAGCACATTGAAGATGTTTGTGTTATTTAACTTTTAAAGGACTACGTAGTGAACTGTGCAGTCTTCCATGTAGCGTGGTGGAACGTTTTGAGCAACAGGTTGTGCTGTAGCTTCTTGTAGAGCAAATGCAAACCCTATGAAACCTTAACAGAGACTTGAATTATGCAAATCATTATCTAACCCTAACCCTAAGATAAATCTTTTAAAGTTTCTACATATTTTAGGCTATGTTTTATTATATAAACTGTTACTAGTATACTAGGAACACAAAATTTCTCAACCTGTTATTATGAATTCCGGAGAAATCAAAGACCCCTGAACACCATCTCCTGAACTTGAGCCAGCAGGTGTTTTACGGTTAGGGCGGTTTTCATACGTTCCAATCCAATAATCTCCTTGATGGTTCGACTCCTGGCCCGTTGGCCGTGCTTTTACATTATCTCCATACGTAGGCTGGTTGTTAAACGCAGTTCCAGTTCTTCCCCAGTCTCTCAAAGATGCAGCACCGTCTTCAAAGTCAAAGACCACCTTACTGCAATCTGAAAGTTAATCGTTTTAACAAAAATGCAATAATTTCAAATGATATAAAAACACAACTAAAGTTTAAACTTGCAAGAGGGCACATGATTCGACGACAACTTTTGAAACAATTTTGCAATCATAAACAAAATTGATGTTTCAGACTTAATAACATACATGAAAGAATTGTTGGTTCTGAGAGCAGTGCAGTTAAATAGTAACACCAGTGCAAATTAAAAATCAACATTATTGAGTATTATTGGCTGAACATGACGGACGGGAGACACTAGGGACCTTACCACTGAGGACGACAACATCAACGTGTCCCATCAGAACTGAGTAACTTTTTCATGAATGTTGTGCAATTTGGAATTAATTTGCACTCATGATTTTTTTTAAAACTTTCAAATTTAACTCGCCCTGCGGGTCTGTTAAGTTTTGATACTTTTTGAAAAACTCACTCGTGCAAATTAGTTCCAAACTGCACTCGAAGTGGTATAATTACCTGTACAAACATGCATTTCAGCACCTAATTCATTTTACTAGCCTTTTTCTCTTCATGATAATTTATGTTACTAACACAAAATCAAGAAATCAAGATCAGTTTTTTTACTGAGTATTCCAGTTAACATCAATTTTAGAAACAGGCAACTGTTTTTTTTTATAAAAATTTATTACTAAGGTTTTCTCGTTCAAGAATGCAGGTCAAAATATTTTCCAATCATATCTATTAATCAATTTTAAGCTAAGAAATAGGTCATTGCCAATGCTTGCTATAACAACTTGTTCAACGGTTTTACTCCTTTGCATTTGGCATACCAAAGTAGCGGCAATTTTAATGCTTTTAAATACTCGTAAAAGTCAAACTTTGTGCAAACAAAAATAAATTCAGAAGTGATCATTTAAAGACACGTACTTTTAGAAAACAAAAATTGGAAGAAGTTATCCTACCTTCGACAACCTCAAGTTGTATTATTCCTTGAATTGAGCCATGAGCGTTCCAGAAGCGACACTTGTAATATCCAATGTCGTAGATTGAAGCATTTCTGATTGTGAGGTTAGTTAAAAGTTTACTAGTGTTTGGTACCAGGGCAGTAGAAATCAAATATTTCCCACTGCTAAGGTTAATATTGTTGTTGATCCACGTAACATTTGGTAATGGAGAAGCAAAGCTTTCACATGATAGGACAACATCGGTTCCCTCATGGCCATTGACGATAGATTGAAACTGTAGGTCTTTTGGTTTAGCTGAAAAAAACAACATTTTTGTAAACGTAACAATACTAGTTACTATTTAAGAAGAAAAAAGGATTAAACGGTTGTTACCTTACCTAAACGAATGAGAATTAGTTGTCTCTTTAGAACATTTCCACTAACAAAAAGATGTTACATATCGCATAAGATCTTTAGTTAGCTCAGAGAAAAAAAGTTCAGTATACGTATCATCAAAGGGTATCCACAAATGCAGCTAGTTAGATGAACAGTTGAAACAGCCGTTACTTACAATGTACAGTTATATAAGCGGAGGAGGACACATTCCCAATCATGTTGGTGGCAGTGCAGGTGTAGAGTCCCTCGTGCTCCACATTTACTGGTGAGATTTTAAGAACAGTGTTATCTTGACTGAGGGCTCCATTTGGAATCACAGATGATCCATTTCTTGTCCAGGAGTAGCTTGGGGAAGGATAACCATTGGCGATACATCTTAGTTCCATAGCAGTAGCGTGTTCGACTGTCTTGTTCATCAATTGAATGGTCATTTGAAGGGGAAGTACTGCAATCATTTACAATAAATCTTCATTTACCACATGGTAGTATTCTTCCTTCCTTCTAATGGTGTCTATGCAGTACTTAGTCACGATGGATGATTTAGGTTAGCTCAAACTGGGGCCAGTTGCAGCCCCTAACGGAGCTTCTACAATTGATTTAAAAACGGTTCTTATGTATTATACAGCAACATTTTTATCGTTCAACATACTTTCAAAAGTTTTACCTACCTTTTCCCTCTCCATAAAGCTGAACTTTCATACAAGGCCAGTTCTCTGATTGGGTTGGGTTAAAACGGATGTATCTCGCTAGTCCCCTGTACTCGTGTAAAACCTTTGCACTTTGGTTGAGATCAGAGCGAAACTCCTGTTAAAAAATGCAATCAGAGACATAAAATATTTGACGAATATGTGTTCGCAGAAAAATAAAATTATCAATGTTTTGACTCTGCGTGTTTTAAGAACCGAATTATGTAGCTCGATCTTTGTTGAGTTAAGTTAAACCAAATAGCAATAAATACGCAGCTTTCAATAGAATTCTCTCTGAAATCGTAAGAGCACAATGAAAACTATGAACACTGTTACACTGTTCATTCTCTCTCCAATCATTCATATGTTTAAAAGTTTCCGAACGTTTTTGGTTAAAAACCATCTTAAGGGAAAACATTTGGAAACTTTTGTATATAGTTTTCTTTGCCTTTTTATGTACTTGAATTTACTCACTTCTTAAGTTATTCGTCATTACCTGAGAAATGTTACTTCTTTCCGGATCGTCTGTGAACTGGGTCAGTAACGTGGACACGTGGTACCACGTGACTGATGGGCGATTCCCAAAATGGACGTCGTTAACTGCAGCCAATCCGCAGATACGGTGTGGAGCTCCCAAGTCGACCTCAAGCCACTCGATGGTGGAGTTACTTTGAGGACACCAAATGCTTGAGGAGTAGTTCAGAATGCCGTGTTTAGCAGAATGATTCGAATCTCTCATGGACGATGAGGTTGCGGCTGATGTGAATGTCAGCAGTGGCGTCTTGTTACATTTTTCTAGAATGAAAATTTTCCGTAAAATTTTAAACTTTAAAGTAAGATGCATGTAAGTTTCTGTATTAGTCTGTTCCCTCAAGATTCATATAAAAGATAAAGTAATTTTATAATTTTGTAACTTTATCAATTTGTTTGCCACCATATATATTTTGTTGCCTTGTTTTGCAAAAGAGGAAAAAGTCAAAGAAAAAAGTCTTTGGGATATTTATGTTGTACTAGAAAAGACTAAAAGAAATGATAGTTTCTTCCGTTGCAATCAATTTTGGGTGTAACAATGACTTAACGATAACGACATAGTTCTAAACTGTTCACGCAGACAAGTCTGATGTCATATTTTATCTGAAATTGGCGCAGTGGCCGAGTGTATAGCATGTTCAAGCCCCGGTCAGACCACTGTGTTGTGTCCTTGAGCAAGACACTTTACCTGACTTTGTTCCAGTCAACTCAGCTATATAAATAAGTACCAGTTCTGTTGGGAGCTAACCCGCGATAGATTAATTAGTGTCCTGTCCAGGGGGAGTCAAAGACTCTCATCCGCTTAACACTACGGAAACCGGAGATAAGCGCCGGCCTATTTGGGCCACTCGAGAAAGGATTTAGCTAGTTTAATGCTTGATTGACAGAACGAAGCACGCAACTCAATAATATGGCCTCGGTAGGACGTTTTATGACATCATAAACGAATAAAGAACATTGGCTACATATAACAAACAGCTGAATTGCTACATAATGAAAGCTCCAAATCTCACTTTTTAACCTCTTCCTGCCAAGGCATTTTACGGAGTACCTTTTAAGCTTCTGACATTTTTGAACAATTATAAGAGAAAGTAAAAAATCGTTTGTTATAAAACGAAAGCACCGGCGCGATGTTACGCGCCCTTAATGTATCTATATTTACAGTTCTCTCGATCCAGAACAAGAGAAAAACTCCGGCTAGACATGCAGAGTGCGCAACAGGAACGCGTTGTTAGGCATCGCAATTCACGTTTTCATTTAATTTCTTTTTAGTTTGCTGTGTAAATTGCGTAGTTTACTCAAGATATGTAGTTCTGTTACATGTTTCTGTCAATTTACCCGAAGTTTCCGACGTTTTTGAGTTTGCTTAAGACGTCTTACTGATTTTATATAAAAGTTACAAACAACTAACAAACAGCTGTACTTGGGTTGACTTCATTTTCAATCTGCTGTTACGCAAAATACCTCGGCTGCAAGGAGCGAAGCATGGTACCACAATGATAAAGACTAATTTGTGTCGATCAAAATATTTAAACTCAAAATATTTAGATTTTTAAGCGCTTATCATATAACTTTAGGGAAAAGGCCAAAACAATGTTAGTTCCTAGGAACCCAATTTAGGGGGTAGGGTATTATGTGCCGCCATCCACCACCTTCTTTTCAAAAATGCTGAATTTCTGGAGCAAATATCATGTTCAACAAAATAGATATTGATAAAGTACCTGCATCAACGACTTCTTTGTGGAGAGAGGAGTCCATAATACAATAAAAACAAATACCCCTAAATCAGGTTTGGAGAAATTGAGCTCTGAAAAAGTGGGGAGGGGTGGGGTAGGGGGTATGTGCCGCCACCCACCACCTCCCCCGACAAAACTGGGTTCCTCAAAAATACCATTGTTTTGACTTCTTCCCTTACTTAAGTTTCTTAGCGTTTTCGATGACATTGTAAGAATTAGTATTACATAACAGTTTGCCTTGGGTAACCCAGCTAGTATCTAGTTTTGCTGTTTATACACGTTTCTTACGTACTTCTCTCACATACAAAGCTGGGCACAATAGTAGAACTGCATAGCAAGTCGTTCCAGTTCCTTTGGCCCGCCCTTACATGAACGCAGTGCTCTCTTCCTCCAGAATTGTTGGGCTCACGAGGAGCCCATTTTGTGTAACCAGGTCTGCTGCCGTCTGACCAATAAAATCGGTTGTCAGGTCCTCTTGATAAACCGATCCAAAAATTAGGCTTGCGACTCTGAAGGCTGAAAAGAAAGTTATTTTCTTGCTCTGTTTCGATCTTCACCAAGTCAGCTCCCATATCCTGGCAAGTTTTTAGTGCACCAACCCAGGATGTTTCATAGTTGCAGACTCTGTAGGAAGAGTTACCAAACTGTTCCCAATTCTTCCTACATAGTTCTACAAAATACAATATTGATACTAGCTACTCAATATCATTTCCATGTATACGTCATTGCTTGAATAAAGAATTGTATGGCCTATGAAACTCCACAAAACACTGGCTGTCACAGCTAAAATATAAATTAGGAAGATAGATAGATAGATAGATAGATAGATAGATAGATAGAATCGCAAAACGAAACTAAATGGTAAACTACAGAGTTTGAATTCAGAATTCGAGGTACATTCAAAAACGAAAATATTAATGAAATCAATTAAGTATAGTGCAACCTACAAATAGAGTTAACTGAAGCATGAAATCATTGCTTTGCTTTTTCTTGTAACTTGGTAGCTCGTACCTTAAAGTATGGAGATACATTGACAGATAGATAGATTTACAAATCGCAATATTTTTCAAACAACACAAACTGCTAACCTTCTTTGCTTTTCAGCACTCGATATGCTGCACGGAAACCTTTATATTGGACACTACCGTCTGTTCGAAAGCGTACAAAGATCGAAGATCCACTTGCTATTGCTAAGTATTTACCCTTGGTACCGCAGAGTTTCTTTAGTAAGGGAGTTGTTGGCGAATCGCCATCACGAATTTCCACATAATCATAATTACACGAGGGATTAGACTCGAGATGGAAGTCGTGAAGCTGAAGAACAACAAAGCCTTTACCAGGTGGGGCAATTTTCCACTTACAATCGGAGTTTGAAGGATAATTTGATGGGTAGTTTGGGCTTGATATAACACCTGTAGATGCTGTCAGCACGGTAGTACCTTGGCAAGCTGTGTTTATATACAAAAAATGTTTATTAACAGAGTTTTAAAGATTGTTTCTCTGGTAGTTTGAAGTTTACATGACACCTATCGATCTTGAAAGAGGAGTGTAAATGTGTTCTCCATATATATATACGTATACACGTTTAATGATTATAAGAGTTGAAATGATAACACTTTGAGTTGTTAGACTTGATTTACAACAAGCATGTCTATATATATCCGGCCCTGAAAGGGTGTTTAAAGAGACTATGACATGAAATATTTTGTTACGTCAGTGGAAAGACCTTGCTAAATGAGGAATAACGGTGAAAAAACGCTGTCAAAATATGTTATGGTCCTCGAAATATTAATGTTATTGTTTTCAGCTGATGACGTCTGTTGTTGTAATTGGACACGTAAATTTTCAATGTTTTGAAACTAGTGCAAATCCTCAACTTTTTATGAAAATTAGTAACTTTCTGGAGAATGCCTCACGAAACTTCATGAGCCCAAGTTTGGCTTAAAATCACCCAAAGGTTTTAACTTTTATTAAAATAAATACAAATATTATTAATATAAATATCATTATATTAATTTTATTTTAATATAATATTTAACCTACCTTAAACTAACCGGAATTGTCGGAGCAAAAATAAACGAAACAGGAAACACAAAAAGGCACCAACATCGATGAACAAAAAACTGATTATACGTATGTAAGGCTATAGGTAGATAAACATGTAGAATAAGTATAGGTTATCGCATTGGGCCGAGTAATATTAAAGATTAACCACATTTATACAACTTTTTCCAAACTTGCCCAAGTCGCCTCGCGAAGAGGTTTGAAATTGTTTCTAAGGCATTTTTATGATTTTTAAAAAAATTCGGAAAAGACTCGGAAGTATTCGGAAACGTTTGGAAACCTTCGAAAAGTTTCGTAAAAATGTTTCTAAGGCATTTTAGAGACTTTTTAAAATTTTCGGAAAATCTTCGGAAGTATACCAGCGACCAATCAGCGCTAAATAATTTTGCCCTGAATTAAGAAAAAATGCCCGGCCCCCGCTGTTATCAAACCAACTCGAAGTTACTTTGCGTGCCCTCTATCATGATCAGTGTATGTTATCAAGATCAATATAACGAACAACAACATCGATACTTACGGTTTGAAGCTGGGGGAACAGGTGGTAGTTGATATAGAAAGCTGGGAAAAATTGACCCTGTAGTTGCTGTCAAAAATTGCTGCACCAAAAGTAACTGAAACATCTTCCAAACATTCATATTTCCACTTCCAAAGTTACCTGGTGTTACAAAGAACAATATCAAACTCAGTTGCTTCTGATCTATATTCTGACCTCAGGAACGGGATTCAAGTCCACGAGCAACAAAAATATCTACGTCGCTAAAACCAACTGAGTTTTCGAATCAGCCAGGATACATCCAGGTCAACTGAGAGTTTAGTTGAAGCGACGGATCAGAATTTAAATTAATTTGTCAAAGTATCAAAAGAGCCTTCTAAATCGCAAATAAAAACCAATCAGAAACATTTCTTAACAGCTTTCAATATAAGATATTAAGCAACATCACGTTCACAAACTCTCGACTTGCTAAAATTGGAAAAGTCACCAGTGATCTTTGCACCTTTTGCAATGCCTCTCCTGAGTATTGTGACCTGTCTTGTTCTTGTAAACATTAAAGAGAGTTTAGATGCAATTGCAGCAGGTCAAATGATAAACTTGTTCATTGCAGATGTTATGGTAGGAGTACTTGAACTTCACACGTCATTGCTTAATTATCTATTTATTTAGTTTTATTAGGAAAACATCACATCTGGACTTCCCGAAAAAAAAAGTAACCTCAATGATAACATTGCAGTTATGAATGATGCTTTAGCGGAATTTGATAGTTATCGGGACTTTCTGAAAGCACTTCTATTCTATAAAGGAACTGACTGATTAACTTTAGTTTGATAATAATTTGTGTAAAGAACAAAAATGCAAGGATCAATATACGTGAGATATAAAAAAACTTAATTAACTAATTAATAAATAATCAATTATTTTCTTAATTAATTAATACTTAATGAATACTAAAAATTAAACTTTATGAGTTAAATAAAACCGAACTTCTAGCTGACCGGATTTATCGCAGTTTGCCCTGTTAGTTAGAGCAACGTAGATCTGTATCGTTGGTCGCTTTTCGTTTGAGTGGGTTTGATGCCGTAGAGCGGCGAGACTCGGGTTACTCGCCTATATATACCAGTGGCAAGTTGTATATTTTATAGCATTTCATATTTCCATTAAGTGTTTGTAGCAGCATATAAAATGGTATTTGAATTTCAGTAACATTGTTTTAGAGGGTGCCGTTTGGTAGTCAGTGATTTATAACTACTATCGTTCGCTTAATCTTCGTTCAATAAAGATGTTACTTTACTTTTCTTCATTTGTTGAACACAGGAATCACTGCGATTGAGCAACACAATTTAGGAAAAATTGGTAAGTAGCGGTTGGCGACAAACTAACGAAACTGCCGGCCTACAAACACATTCTCGCTAGACCTGCATGTGTTCAGACGATTCGGAAATTGTACCAATTTGTTCAAGAACCATTAATTTGGATTAAGAAAATTAAATTACTTTACAAATAAAAGATAAAAGTTGCCCATTCTTTCTTTGCTCATGCTAATTCACATGAATGAGAAAAACGCATTTCAAAAGTACACGCGACTTTTACTGGAAAAACTTGAGTGCAAGTGTTCGTATAGTGAACTCGAAAAGCGTTTTCTATTGTAAAACGAATCTTATCTATATTTTTGGAGTACTCTGACGTATCACGTCGTCTGCTGTGCAATCCAAAGTAACACAATATGTAATAAAGTAACTACTTCTTACCTTTCTTCTCTTTGACCGACATGTTTTGGTGAACGATGCTTTTAATCGGTGGTTCGTAGTGAGTTGGTTTATATATACATCGTTGTACGTGGGTGTGACAGCGCTGAAGGCCTGAACAACTTCCTTAGGAGTGGCCGATAATCTCTGAATCTGCATGACAAACCCTATGTCAATATAAATAATAAGAAAACATATAGAACAATATCGAGGTAAGCGAGGTTTTGAACTTTGGTTAAGTTTGAAACTCTTTCATTAACAACCAATAAATATTTTTTAGCTAATGATAAAATTATTGTAGCAAGTCCCGCAAAATGTATATAAGAGGGGAAATATTGGATTCACTAAACATGGATTTGGTGTCCTCAGCGCAATTTGTTGTCAGGTCTGAGGGCCTTACTATCACGTGATATCCCCTTCTTCAGGTTCAAGCACAAGAAATGTAAAAGAAATTGCTAGCATTTGAACAAAAGTTGCAGCAAAATAGGTAAACGTATTCACTTCGCAGATCTGCTTGATTTGGACAGAACATGTAAGAAAGGGTTTCGATTCTATCATTGTTGTCATTTTTTAAGTCTTCCGTAAAACCTTTACAGGTTTAAGACGATATTCTTGAGGTTCCGTGTCTTAGTTTCTGAATCGTGCATCATTGAATCGGCTAGCTTGGCCTTGCGTGGTATACAAAGTTAAAACAATCGTTTTCGACTCCCAAAGTCATCTTCAGGTAAAATGTGGTTTTCCCTGAAGATGACTTTACAAGTCGAAAACGTTTGTTTTGAAATCAACTATATTTTAACCTTACTGGCGTTTTTATGTACGTCCTTAGATAAAAAAAAGGTTTTTGGCGTTCTACATCAGTCTGTCATGATCAGTGTTGATGTTCGTGAGCTGAACTCATTTAGCCTTTCCGCTTAATGGCTCAAAGACACTTCCGCTCAGATCTGCTGTTTGTTGTGACTGTGTATTGATCGAGATCGTCTAGGCCCGCCTAGGCTTAGGGTTCACGTGGCCTGAGAGCATCTAACTAATCTATTCTGGCTCTGACGGATTTCCGCTAGTCTCTTAGTCTACTGTTACGAGTTATAGATTCATCCTACACGACAATATTAAAGTGGTATATTAGCACCAGTGAAGCCGTGGAAGTAGAAATAAGTCTGTACGTGGGCCGAACTAACATATTCATTCAAGCAAGGAATGTTAGGTAGCTTCGAGGTGCAATCTCTAGCGAGAAACCTGGATGTTTGATTTTAAATCAGTCTGGTAATGAAACATACATCTGCAACCAGATTTGGATCAGCACAGCACTGCTGCTGTTGTTTATGTAACAGGTTCGGCAAGAAAGTACATTTGAAATCAGTGAGCTCAAAATGGCTTCTAAATTCGTATCGCTTTCTTTATGCAGCTAGTAAAGCTCAGATAATCTGTGGCAATGCAGAAACAGTTCCCAGTTTTTTCCCCAAGAATTTTATTGCTGCAAGTGTGGTCTGCACTAGGTGTGAATATAAAATTTTATCAAAGGATGGTCGAGGAAGTGGGTTAAAACAACAGGAAGTACTAGCCAAGAGTCACGTTCCAATTCAAAGCGCAGTCCAAACTACAAGATGGATGGTGCAGTCTATCAAAGCAATTTGTGATCCACTGAGCTTGGCTTCTAAACGACGCCGGTCCTATTTTCATCGAGAGCGACAGACTATTTGCGAAAAGAACCTCTACGGTGCAGAATATTTTTCTTACTATCAGAGATATTGCAAAGTTCATTTGGCATGTAAACAAGAATCAAACGCACTCTTGTTGATATTGAGAAGATTTTTATGTTTTGGAAGATCTTTAAAATTGGCCTCTTTTGAGCAACACAAGTACGTAACAGATATTTTCAAGTAAGCATGAAGGCCAAGCAAAGTACTTGGTACAAAATGATTTTGTTGCATTAAGTACTATTGTTTAATCGAGGCAATCAGAACGCATTGATTACGTTACAAAATAAATTGACCACGTTCTTGAATTGAAAAGCTTGTCTGAAGCTCCATAAATACTAAGCAACATAACTTCTCAATACCTGAATATTTCTTGCAACCAAGGATGCTTTTCGAAACCTTTTAAAGGCACTGGGTATTGGGTAGCAGCTTTGTCTCTCTGTTTCTCCCAAGACGTTTTCTGTGCTGAAAAGCCTTTTAAAGCTGGCTAAAATAGAACATAATCGATATGTGCTGCAACATCGTTCACTCGAAGCAAACAAACAATTAAAACGGCAAGCTTGTTTTTGGAAAGTCATCCTTTTTTATAAGGTAAAGAAACTAGCAACATCAATGTTAAGATCAGTAGCGCTTAACAAAGAACAAAATCCTCCATCCTCCAAACTTTTACGGACGAATTCAAGCAACGATATGATATTGTCATCACCTACTCAGAAAAGTCACGCCAAGGCTCAACCGCCCAAATGGCATCCCCGTTAGTTGATCCACTTACGAAGAAACAAAAGAGAATCCTCGAGTAATTTTTAATAAAATAGAAAGCAAAACTCGAGCCGCCTTACAGGGCGAGTGCCCACACATCAGTACGGTCTGCCAAAATTACATAACTGTAAGAACAGCTCTCGATCTTACTATCGGCCACAAAACCTACAACTCCCCGGGGGAAGGGAAGAGGTTTCTCCCATATATTTACTAAATACAGGGACATGCCGCCCGCCACGGTATGGTGTCTTAGACAGGATGTACAGTTTTACTCAAGCTGTCTTTTAAAACACGGTTCACTTTTTGCACATATATTGTCTTACACATGGTTGCGAAATTTGAACCCAATTGTCCTGATGAAAATGAATTTGAGAAAAGAAAACGGACACTTAACAATCGCCCAGTATCTCGTTACATGGATTCCGGAACAATGTGAAAAGAACGTTTGGCGCTCGCTTTCGCTTCTGCTCGGCACCGCGTAAATACATTCTTGTGCATTGTCTGTCATTACAAAATAATTGACCAGATTTGAAAGAGGCGCTTTCAAGACAAGGTAAAATATATCTGAATTAAACGGGTGTTTGTCCCGTGAAGTATGAGTTGAAGAGAAACAAACGCAATTTTAATTTAGAACTAGTGATCTTGAATTTTGACTTTGGGCCTGTTAAATTAAGTGGATGGGGGG
>JAOBAT010099436.1:0-16155 GCA_026413305.1 Hydrozoanthus tunicans
CAGTTTACTGCTTCACAATTGTCGTTCAATCAGAGAAAATCAAATACAGGTCTTTATATTCAAATTGAAATGAGCAGGTATGGTTCATGCAAGCATATCGTCTATACTAGGAACTTAACTCACAACTCCAGTAGTATCTTTGTGATAATAACACTGAGCTTGTGGCCAAAACTGAGCAAATGTGAAGTGATCCCACTCAGGCATTTTGGATGAACTTGGCTTGGTTGTTGTTTTGATCGCTGCTCTGTTAATAATAAAATAAGAGTTATCTCATTTTCAATAATATAAAATTGTTGCGCCCATGAATCAGAAAGGTGCTTTTTGTGTTAATATCTGCATCTAACATCCATCTATGTTCTAAATACTGTTTCAAAAATCCTCCATAATTCTCCTCCTGGCTTCCTTATGAGAAGAACTTCTTGAGATTTTAATGAACCCTTTTGGCTTAACTTTGAACTATTGTCATGATAAAAATAAAAGACAACTTAATCTTTCCAGCCTTATTTTAAATAAACGTTGAAAATGAGGATGCCAGTCAAATGTCTTGTTCTTTAGCCTGACCTTACTTAGGCCTAGTTTAGATGTCGCATTTAATTGAGACGATGTTAATTCCTAATAAATTCGGCTGTTGGATGATGTGAATTTGGCTTCCATTTATATCAGACAAAAAAATCAATTTCTGTGCCCTCAATGTTTAGTTCAGTGGACAATAACTTTGAAAATAAAATGGTGCCTTTCAGGAAGGATTTGTTTTTGTTGTTGATGATGGATAAGAGGGAAAGGAGGAAACAAAGGTTTTTGCAGCATCAACTGGTGTTGTTAGTCGTTCAAAGGAAATGGTTCCTGCTAAAGTTTTTTGTTCATGTTTTGTTTTGTCCGGCAATGCTTTCAAGCTGCTGAAAGTAAAATATCTGTTTGGGTGAACCAGATAAATTATGGATGGAACCCAAAATTATTTTCAATGATTTGGTTGAGCTGCACATAAGTACAGCAACGATGGTTTAATCTTTTTCCTTATAGTGCTGAGGTGGCCTTAGCTCTTCATTATTGGGCATAAACTCTTGAGCAGTAGGTCTGTAATTGGAAATGGGCTGACTGTAGCTCCCCATCTGGTATGCATCAACTGGACAAGCTGATTCCTACATTCAGGAGCACAACTTGAAACACCACTGCCTTCCATTCCTGGATATGGCCCATAACCAGACATTGCTGCAAAGTTATTCCAATCCTGCTGTCCCATCATGTCAGCTCCATAGCCACATCCACCACATCCATAAGTATGGGTGTCATGACAGCCTACCCTTGATGAAAATCCGACTGCTGCATTTCTTGTGTCGCTGTGTGGCTTAGCATAACTTTCACATTTGGTACTCCTTCACTGCAACAACTACCTGCACCAGTATCACCTCTTCCAAATATACCAGCAATTAAACCACCACCACTACCAATGTCACCCTGATTAGGCATAATTGTACTACAGATCATCAGTAAATATCTCATTTCTTGTTGTTGTGACTGTTGAATTTCTTCTTGCATTAAGTATAGCATCTCCTTTGTTGGATCATTTTCTCTTGCAGTTCTACTGCTTTCCAAGTGCTCAGTTTTACTTCTCTTGGCTATAGCTAGTTCTCTTCTTGGGAACGAAAGCATGCTTGCTTGGTGCTTCATCATTATCTCCTTGACCACTTCCTTCACTTTCACGGTCTAGCTCAGTTTTCAAATCTGCACAGTTTCCAGGCTGGATCACATGAATCTCTTGGTTTTAGAAATAGGAATAGCAAGTCATACCACTTGCCATAACCTTTTTCATCCACAATCCTCTTTATGCCACTGGCCTTCTTGATAGTTAAGCTGATATTTTTGCAGATAGCAACACACCACTTAACCTTTGACCTCATTTGCTTTGTGGTAAAAGGAAGCTCTTTGCTGGTGTCTTTTTTGTATTGCTCGATCAGTTCTTTGAGAACAGTCTGGTAAGCATCAATGTTACATGCCTAATTGTTTGTCTTGGTAAACAACAGTGCTTCATTGTTGACAACGATATTTACTGTATCTGTGATTCGGGATTCTTGCCAAATAGCCTTTCTTCCTCTTTTTTTCCTGCTTCTTTCATTCTATGTTTGCCCCACTTGTACCTGTTTGAGTAACAGTAGCATCTTCTTGAAACTCAATTGCTTTTCTTGCATTTATATTCTCATTGTCACTTTCAGAAAGAGTTCCACTCAAAACAGCGGACGGAATATCTCATGTTTTTTAAATTCTTGTTTGGCACAAGGCAGCAGAGTTAAACTCCAGTTCTTTGTGTGCAGTTTTAAGGGGTTTGCTCAGGTAAAGCAAAATGCAACACTTTTGCTTTCATCCCATCCAATAGTATCTTCGTCTGCTTCTGAAACTGAACATTTTGATCTCAAGAAAACAGTTTTATCACACCTGATACAGCTATTTTTTTTTGTAGAGTTTAAGCATGATGTGCAAGAACTCGAACCTTTCTTCCATTTTGCTGCAAAACAAGCACGCACAGCTTGTGCTTACTGAAGAACACTGCTGACCCACTGTTGTTGTTGGTTCACAATCATACAATAACTCGTAATTGCATGCACTATAAAAGAGTTTTTAAATTTATGCATTTAATTCGTTGAGACTGTAGAGCGATGCCTAAAAAGCAGAAGCTCTTTCAAGAGAAGTTTTATCCGTCTGATGCAGACAGATAAAACGTTTGGACGAAATTAAATCTCCAAGCGGTTTTATACGTCGTTTATATAATTGCTCGAATTATTTTTGTCTGTAGAGTGACGTCTAAACTAGGCCATATCTTAAAAAAAATAAACGATAAAAATTTTAATTAAAAACCCGAAAACTCACAACTTACAAAATTTTTGTAAATTTACCAACTCAAGTCACTTAATTTTTCTTAAAAACAATTAAAGCTGATCGGCCCAAGAGGGCGTGAAACATATCAACTATTATAACTAATTTTTTAAAAAGAAAATTAAAAAGTATATCAGCACACGAATCATGTGACTTACCCTGAAGCACCAGCTAAATAACACGCAGCCAAAGCAAACACGAAAGTACAGCACACAGACACTGCGAATAAAAAGAAAACTACTTACAGTTTACTCACAGTTCTAAATTGCATAACTACCCTTATAGTTTATTTATTCGACTCAGTGACTATTATAACAGCGAATAAAGTTCTTACAGTTGACAGTTGATAATCACTCTTCTAACGGAAATTGTGTGAAAAGTGAAAAGAAAAGAGAGCTCTGAAAGTGAATTGCTTGACAGTGAGCTAGATTAAAACCGGGCCTAACTGACTTTTAAAAGCTATCAAAACTGAAACCGTCAAGAAATTAAACAACTGACCTTTCATTGTTCGTATAGATTCCCCCTCCGAAGAACTTTTGGCGAAGAAACAAAAAGTCGAGTCACGCGTTTTCACTCAACCGGAAATTCACTTTGGTCCCCGGTCAGCGGGGACTTCGTTAGTTCCAGGCTTTTGTCTCAACCAAGCCGACCGACCGTTTGAAAACATTCGAATTTCGTTACCGTAAAAGTTCTCTATCAGTGTATCTTTACATCACCCATGTCGGTTGGATTACAGTTTTCAGAGGAAGAAATCAAGGAAAAGCTGAGAGAATTAGGGTACGAAGATATTCCGCCGGAAAAGTTGAAAGAGTTTTCACGAGGTAGGACCAGATTATCATTAAAATAATCAGTTGACACAAATTTGACAAAACATGATTTACGGCTTCAGCAAGTCAAAAACCATATCTTGCCCAGAACAAACGTTGAAAATAGGTAAAATAAAGTCGTTCAATCTTCTTTTTAACTGTTGATCGCATTATTGATTCTCTAGATCTGCAGCGGTTAGTTGAACATGAAAAGCGCAGAACAAGTGGAAGCTCGAATCTTTATTCATCCCCAGAAAGCTCCTACTCGGACAGCTACACAGATCAGAATACTGAAACCGTGCTAACTTCGCCACAAAGTAAGGGATGCAACTAGTTATTTAATTCCGAATAAATCCATTGGCATTGAAACACTCAACTGAACTTAACTCAGGAAATTTATTTTGTCTCCAAGTTTGCACAGTCTATATATATATATAGTTTTTACACATCTACTTTTTCAGGAAGTTCATTGACAGTCTTTTTTTTTACTAACTACTGCTGGCTGTGTTTAACTTTTCCCTCTTTGGAATTTCATGGCAAATTTTTCCGTTTTGCCACAGTAGTGGTACATATATATATGTGTAATACGTATATATTAAAATCAAATGTTTTGAAGCTGAAAGGTTTAACAATTTGTGCTGTGCATGGTGCTGTTAAACATACAAGTATAATTTTATAGCCTTTTTATTGGTATGAAAAAACGGTGTAGTTCCAACTTCTCCAACTATTTTAATGTTTGTTGTTCAACCAGCAGATTCAGGAAGTGAGTTTGATCAATCCAGAGCATTTTCCAGGGAAAGAGTTCCGTTTGAGTACAAATACACTGGAACAGCAACAAACCAGAAGGTAAGCAACATTTTATTTTTGCTATTCCCATTAGATGCACAAAACTGGACCATTTTTTCGTATAATTTTTAAAATCCAGTAGGCTTTTAGCTAGCACTTATAGTACCTCCAAGCTTCCTTGGTGCTAAACTTGAGAAGAATCTTTGCATCCACCCTGAAAAGGACAGTTAATCTTTGTAGGTTGTTGTTGCTTAAAAAAAACTGGCTGGTACTCATTTATACAGCAAAGTAGATTGCAACCAGTTTGGTAAATGGAAGTGTTCTTTCATTCTTTGAGAATGATCAGACAATAAACTTATCTGGTTGTATGTTAGTTTCCCTGTATGCACACAGTTTAAATATGCATGTAATACACAAACTTTTAGTTGAGAAAACATAGAAACACAACTATAAATTTGCTGACAACCTTTGATTATAACTAGCATAGAGCTTCACACTTAAAGCGCACACTGTCAGCAGATCATGCCTTTTATTAAAATCTTGTTTGAAATCATGTTATTCGAACTGTTTCACTGTTCCACTCTAAATTTATACACATGTATCAATGTGAACCTATAATATTATTTTCACAGACAAGATACTACATTGCTGACAAAGAAAATAAAGAGCATTTCACAGGTGCCTCAACAAAGCATCATGGGATAGCTTTACCCTCCGCATCCTCTGATGATTATGTCACAGGGATGCCTGATTGGCTTGGCAAAAAGGCAACCTGCAAAAGGAAAGTTTTGAGAAGGAGGGAAGGAGAGTCAAGAGTTTTTGATGAATCCTTTGCAGAAAGTGAATCAGGTTGGTTTTACCTTTAATTTCTGGTTTGTCTTCAATTGTAGCTTTTCCATAATCCAACTTTGTTCTAAAAGTCTACTTAACATGAGATCGCAAGCTGAAAGCAACTGATTCAAAATCATTTTGAGTGCTCTTCTAACAACAGAGTTTAATGTTTCCAACAGAGTATGGAAACATAGAGAAATTTTATCTTCTAAAGCTTTTGTAAAATAATAACATTGAACTGATGGTGTAGATCATAATTATTTCTATCCAGTTTTAACAGAAAATGGTCTTTGGCCAATCAGAGCGGGTGTTTTGCTGAATTTTATAAATTACATTCAATGGCATGGTTTGAACCATAGGTTCATCTGTCACTGACATATCAGATTTGGAGCAAAGTTTGCGCAATCTTCCAATTAAGGGAAGAGATGACTTTGAGTTGGGAAGGAATGAGCTAGAACCTCAGGACTACAGACCATGGACTAAAGCTGCCAACCCTTCGCTACCATCATGTAAGTTTGAAACAAGTTGGCTGAGTTGCCATGGTAATTGAAAATCCTTGAAAAATGGGGAAAAAATTCTAGGGCCTTAGAAAACCCTTGAATTTGGATTTTAGTACCTTAAAACCCTTGAGTGGGTGAAAACTTTCTTACTTTATTTTCAAAAACAATAAAAATATTCTGATTAATGAAGTATTTTTGATGGGACAACATGCTGAACTCGGTTTACAGTTAATTGACAAAGCCTGTTCATATAGATGGGCATGGCTCAAGACTAACAGTAGTCAACTATCCTGTGGGTTTATGGCTTTCGTGAGCCAAAGTAGCTAGTTAGATTTCAGGCATTTTTTTTAATGGAAAGAAACCTGGCTTATAGAAAAAGAATTGGTTGTTGCTAGTGAAATCAAAGTTGCCAGTAGTAACTGGGCTAGTGAGCAAAAACGAGAGTCTCAAGCCCTGATGGGTATTGAATTTGAAAAAAATGGATGATGATGGGTAATTAATTTTGAAAAAAATGTCTAAAGCATTCAAGTTTTTTTGATGAATTTGCAGGGAAAGCCCCTTGAATTTCACATAAAGTAAATAGTGGTAACCCTTAGTTGGGCTTGCATCACCTTGCTATACTGATAAAAACTGTTTTCATAACAATTTTTACCTGGTAGTAATTAGGATATGATAGGCATAATAATGATAATATTTATTAATACTCAATATGTTATTGTTATTAATACCAAACCCTTCTTTTTTGTCCCAGTCATTAGACCTTCCACAAGTCACCCCCACTCACGCGGGTTCAGAAAGTGTGACCCAGTTAGCAGATTCCACCAGTTTCAATATGAATGGAAGGCAAACAAAGCTCCAGGGGAGAAAAGCCGCAAAAGCCTGCGATGGGGTGTTCGTGGACAGATGTTACAATGTGAAATGTTTGAGAGACCTCAGAAAAACTATAAACCTAATAACTATGTGGTACCAACCGAGAAAAAGCGACAGGCATTGAGGTGGCAAGTGAGGTCTAACATGGCATAGCCATTAAGGAATTTCGCCATTAGATAGAGTATTTGAACAGCAGTTACGAAAATCATACTATTATTATTATTAATATTTGATCAATTCAATGAAGAAACTCATAATTAGAAGTTTTTTATTTATAAAGTTAAAGAGTTCATGGGGGTTGAACAAATTGTAAGCTTGCCCTTGTCACAAGAAAATGTCAAGCAGATTAAAAAGTTTATTGAAGTTTTGGGATTTTGTACCTGTGGCTCACAAGGCAGAAAAGTCCACACTTTGGCCATGTTAAAACACTTTAAAAAGAGCTTTCACGGAAAGATGTATTTACAATCATTGAGATGATAAATGGAATAACACTTTATATGAAAGAATTTCAAGGCAAAATAAAGCCTCAAACTGTTTGGGATGTTTTTAGTCCTCGAAGATAGCTTGAACCAAAAACATTTGATTTTGAGTTTGCTTAATGAATCTTATTTACTTAAATACGTTTTAGCGATAGAATGCATTGTGTATAATATATTAATGCAAAATTTCGTTCAGTCTAAGTTAACTTTGCACTGTGTTTTAAATCGAAACCTTAATAAAATCTTAATTGGAGAATTCCTCGAGGAACTCACTTTCTGTAGCCATGTTATACTAAGGCTGTCATGGGTCCAGAGTAAAAAGGGAAAGTTCTTTTGAGCAGGGAAACTATTTTTTTAATGATAAGATAGGCTGTTTAGCTGGAGATAGGATTAAACATCAGTTTAGCTCTCTGGTTCAGATAAACTACTGTGTTGTTGGCACACTGTTTCTTTAGCTGCACCCTTCAGATTACCAAACGTCGCTGGGGCGGATACAGGGGGGGGGGGGGTTGGTGGATTTCCATACCCTTTTTACACTACCGAAAAAATATAAAACAGAAAGGCAAGGCTTATCAATAGTTTTTTGTTGAAAAACAGGCATAGTACTTGAAAGTTTACAGATAATCAACAATTTTAGAGAGCACGAAGTTCTGTTATTGATGCGCAAAGAATATATACAAAACGCAGTGGGTAGAGAAGCACTCAACATGCACTGGAAACCAAATTCGGATTATAAGCGTTAATTGTCATCACACTGAGTGAAATCTGCGAGCCGTCGAATGACGAAGATGCTACAGCTAGCCCCACATGATACGCCGAGTTGTCTCTGCTCTTCAAGGTCGCATTGTAGGTGTTATATGGGTAGCCAAGCCTATTCAGAAAACTTTCAGAGACTTTGTAGTTCTTATCCTCCTAAAAGGGTCATTCATAAACCTCGAGTGGCACTCGAAAGAACTCTGTATACGTAGCTGTTCAAGAAGACGTTATTGTAACTAGCATGTTTCATAACACTTTGTTGTTGTGATACCCCCGGCTGAGGGGTACTCGCATTATTGATATGAAAGGGCTTCTTGTCGTATTTTAAGGGGAACACATGAATAATTTGATATTTTTAGGGGTTTTCGGCCAAAAGTGTTAAATTATTTGCCTGAACCAATCAAATCCTAGAAATTACAAAGCTAGCCAATCAGCGTCGTTATCGCGGGCGCTCCCTCCAATGTGGCGAGCGGCAGTTGTCAGAAAATATTAGAGTTTTCTAGCCTCGATTTGTCGAGTTTTAACCTCTTTCGATGATTTTGGATTACCTGTGATAGAAAAGACAGACTACTGAGGCAAAGAAAAATGGCCTCAAAAATTGGTTGAACGTTTGGCGAATGCACTAACCAGCGGCCTAGCCAGTCCAATTCTACTGTTCTCGTAACTTTTCTAAAAACTGCGCACGGACAAAATACAAATAATTTTCAAACTCATATTTGTTGTCGAAGTGTTTCATGAAATCTCGGGAGAAAGTCGTATGGTTAAGGTATTCAGCCTGTTAAGGTTTTAAAAGCCTAATTTTTTAAGATATTGTTGAAAAAAATAGCCGAACAATAAATTAAGTCAAGCATAATTTCCAGTTGGTTTTGCAGACAATAACTTTTTTCAGTCAATTAACTCGTGATCTTATTTAGCTTGTTGCCCACGAGCTACTCGTTGCAAGTTTATTGAAGTCGCAGAATTCAATACAATTTCATATATAATTTTTATTCTGTACCTGTACTCTCTTAGCCTTGTTCGTTAAGGAAGATACGCATTAAGTCGGTACAGTTTCGATTCAGTTCTCTAATCAATAACGGATGCTTATTACACTATAGTGTAATTATCGGTGATACGTTTCTTTCAATAATTAAATTGCAACATTTCGGGCTCTTATTCTGAAGGTTTTACCAAATAAAAAAAATTTAAGTACATATATTTGTGGTTGAAATTTCGGCACTAGTTAAGAATGTCCATTCTCGGAGCCCCAAAATTAGTTGCTCTATTAAAAAAATTAAGTTTTAAAGTCTGGTACTGGTAGAGTTTTAATCGATCAATCAGGCTTCTCGTGAAGATTTTAATTTTCTCCAACTGTATTTCTATTTACCAATTTAGAGATGTTTTTAAACGTTTACCACTTTCAAGAGTTTGCAACGGAACCTGAAAGTGGTGGGAAAAGCTGATAAGCGGCACCAAAATCTAACTCTAAGTAAAAAAGTTTGCATTACACAGAAAGTGTGAGTTTTCTGAAAGGAAAGATGGCTTTAAATGCGCGCATTCAATTTAACGGCTAGAGATTTGTCTTTGGCGGACAGAATTCGCATAGAATCTCGGGTAGGTATATGTCAAACTGATTATGACGTCTTTATTAGTAAGAAACCGGTTTCTGACACGACAATCTTGCTTTCAAAGCGCATATTCTTTGATATACCTTGCTATCTAATCTTTAGTTCATCTAGGTTCTATTTTTTGAGTTAATTTTCTACACTCTCCACATACTGCCATGAAACGAGAGACCCGTGTTTATATATATATATATATATATATATATACCTTTCCACAAACCGCCGGTCGAGTCAACAAGAAGTTCAAAAACAATGAATTGACAAGGTGGAGTCGAGCGTTTTCTTTGCCTGTATACAAGCTTATGAAATTTTGTAGCTAGAAAGATGAATGATCACTTTTTTGGATGAAAGTAGAGAAAGGGGGATGGTGAAGTTTTTTAAAAATCGACTCATTTGGCAAAATAATGAGTAACAAATATTTACGTTGATAAGATATAGTCAAGCGGGGTTTTCTTTATCTTCGTAAATTAGAAAGGCAAAAAAATTGTTTTATCTTCGTGAATTAAAAAGGCAAAAAAATAAACAAGAGTAACAAAATTTTGTTGTGGGTAGAACGATAAACGATTGCCTCTTTCAAGGTGAAAGGGGGGAAAAAGACAAAAAGGGGGATGTACGGTGGACAACAGTGTTTTCAAAATAAACCCATTTAGCGGAAAAATAAGTGAAAAATTTCGGCTCAATATAACGGGAAAAACATTTTGGTCGCGGGATTAATTAGCGCCCAGCATGAGCCGTTCTTAAATTGCATGTTTTAATGACATCTTTTCAAAGATCTACTCGATCAAGCCTGTACTATTTAAAAAGTCGCAAATTAAAGCCCACCGACAACTTTTTGGGCAAACATAATTGCACTTAACAATATATCTACCGATCAAATTCTTTCGGCGACTTATATTTTAACACGAAGTAGCTGCGAACCCCTTAGAAACTGTGTCTTTTCTTGGAGAACGATCAAAAACTGAAAGGACAAAAAGCCAGATGCGACATTGACTACTTTCAGACATACAACCGTGCATTTACTACATCTTTTTGTGTGTGATAAACCAAAAATCCTAATGGCCAAAAACCACAAAGTTTTAGACGCACTTTGAATGCTCACGTAATAGATGATTAAGCAGAATTAAACACTTATTCTGACAGAGGTAAGTAAATATACCTAGTACAAAATTTGGTTGGCTGTCAGTGCTTTGTATAGATGGCAACAGCTCCGAAGTTCATTTCCTAAATAGGGCATTATTGACCTCGATAATTTTCTTAAGCATCCTTGGGACCTGGAAAATTTCGAACTTTGAAAGGATAAAGGTAATATAAAAAAACTACGTCCTTTGACCCGGTTCCTTTTCAAATAGAAAATGCCGAAAAGGAAAACGAGACGCCATCATGCACATGAGAGCTGATCAAAGAAAGATAAAACATTCCATTTTTAAGGATGTTCTGTATCTTTTTCCACTTTTACATTAGCGAAAAATAACAAAATATATCTTAAAATCTAACTTTTTGAAGCATGAAATTACACAAATTTGATGTGGTAAATGATGTTTGAAATAAAAAATAACTGAACATGCACTTTATATGCGTCAAGTTTTATACTTACAAGCAAAAATCGTTTTGTTTGGTTTTTCAACATTTTTCTGTCTAGTGATGCACAATTACGATCTAATTTAAAAGAAGGGTGTTTATAATTGAGAAATCACAACAGGGTGAAGTGGGTATAAGCATACAATTAAATTGCTAAAACATAAATAAGCGGTTGATTCTTTAGGGAACTATAGCGTTTTATCACCACCAGCATCAGATAGTCTTCATCCTTACCATGTTGGCTATATACAACATTTGGAGGTTTACACATCCAGCTATGCACCAAGCTGAAAAGTGTTAGCCTTCCTAGCATGCATGCAAAAATGTTATCCTTTGAAGGTTGTTATTGCAGCTGTGTGCGCACATCACAGTACGAGTATGGTTTTACTGACGTAAAAGAAAAGCGTTTACATAATTGTGAGGCCAGACAAAGCCCAGCAATCTTGTTGGCTACTGCAGAGAGGAAGGGATTATCTCCCGCGGGACATTACAAACCCCTTTATCTCTATTCCAGGTTATTATCTTTTTCTTCCTCATTTTTAAGACATCAGTGCCTTCGCGTAATCAAAAGGGCTCCGTCACTCCACAACCGATTATTAAACGTTCGTAGCAGGGCCCATAGTTTGTGTGTTCGGCCGAGAGAAGCGTAGGTTCTAATTTAATTGAACTGGTTAAAACGGTTTTATGAACCTCTTTGCAAATCAGTTTGCGTTGCAAACTTTTTGCTAAATTTAATGTGACGCCATTTTCTCAATCTACGTCACAGTGAGTCTGCCGTCCTTGATGATCAGCGGTAAGGTAGACCAAACTAACGCAAATAGAATTTTAAGATTTCTATAGAATTCGCGTTTTTTTTCGAATGAAAACATTTTCCGGAATGTTCTTTTTAAAAATATGCAATTTTTGATAGTAAAAGTAAAACTAGAAGGGCTATGGGCAAAGTGGATTTGTGACGGCCACTAATTCTCCTTATATGCCAGATAAGAGTCTCCAACTAAATACGCTTCATTGATTTCCTGTTTTCTGCTTTTTTTATATTTTAGTAGTTCTTGTGTAAAAAGCAGCGGAAAAAGAAATAAGATGCTATTTCTTGTTTGGTTTATCAAGTTTCTTTCCATTACACTTCAACTTGCGATGTGTGTTACCAAAGATGAGCTTGAAAACTATGACTGTGCAAGACGTCTATCGAATTGCAGCTGCCGAGGCCGAAATCCAAGAGCAATGAAACGAACCTTTGACGAAAGCAGAACTTTCCCAAGCCTTGCAATGCTACCATCCACAATAGATTCCTTGTGAGTAGTTTCTCTTCTTAAAGTCCCCATCAAGCTTGATTTTTTACTATGGATTGCAACTGTTGCATCTGTGAATTCAAAATTCGAATAACCAAAGAAAATTTCGACTTCTAATTATGCTTTTGAATAAATTTAAAAAAAGGTAAATTTTGAACGAGCAGGCCGGGGACTGGTAACCTGTGATGTAACATTAGTGAGTTATGTGGTTTTTGTTTAAAAACCTTCATTTCTGTAAAAATAGTCATAAAATGTTTATTTCAAACAATTTCAAGGGAATGATTTATTGATTAAGTTATAACAATGTGACATATGTAGCCAGAATTAAATTTTTTGAGATAAGAAAGATTGTCTCTGCTTCATGCCTCGTGCTACGTCAAATGCCTCCTGCTACGTCATCGTTGCACGCTTCAAATCTAAAAAACGTAACAGGAACAGCGAGAAAAAGTTTTATTTTCGAAAACTACTATTAATAAAGGGTTCTACCTTCATCCGGAACTTAAAAAAATAAGCTTTATAGGGACTTAAAGCTTAGTTTAATTACTGTCATTTAAGATACAGCCGTTTTTAAAATCATTTTTAAGTACATTTTCTTATTCCACTTTCTTTCTACGCTTTCTGTTTGTGTGGGAAAAACAACGTTTTTAGAGAAACGAAATGAGTTTTTGTCAGCGAAAAGGTTTTACCGTAGAATAAAAACGACATTACAATGGTTTCGACAATACCCAAATTAAAATCAATTTTAAAATTTTTACCACGTGAAAACAGAACGCGTATCAGTTATGACCAACCCTTGAATCCTTTATCCATCTTTCTTTATCATTAGTTTAATTCCTTTGATAAAACTTAATATTAAACCCTTTTGGATTCTTTTGTCAAATTTAAAAGTTTAAGTCTTTTTTGTGTACTTTACCTGTAAGCGAACACTAAGTGAGCATTTTATATCTCTCTAGAGCTCAACCGTTTTAATATGTATCCCAACTCCACCTTGCAGAGATTTTTCCTCTATGGCGATATCAAGGATTCCGCCTGGTGTTTTTGAAAACTTTTCCCACCTTCGAAACCTGTAAGTTATCGCTTGAGACTTTTGAAGTTTATAAGAGTTAAAAATCGCCTAATTTGTTTGCTAATTGAGTTTTTCAGTATTTGGTAAAAACGTTTCTCCGCTCTTCATACTCATAGTCAGAAGCTAAAACTGCCGAAAAAATACCCTCTTTATGATTTGATACCCTCTTTGTGGTATGATACCCTCTTTACGGTGTCTTACCCTCTTAATTGCATCATACCCTCTTAATGGTATCATATATACCCTCTTTATGGTGTCATACCCTCTTTATGGTGTCATACCCTCTGTATGGTATCATACCTCATTATGGTATCCTCTTCATTGTATGACGACTTATTTATGGTATCATATTCTTCTTCCCTCTTTATGGTTTGATACCCTCTTTATGGTCTGATACCTTTTTTATGACATGATTCCGTGTTTATGGTTTGATACCCTCTTTATGGTATGATACCTTCTTTATGAAATGATTCCGTGTTTATGGTTTGATACCTTCCTTATTTATGATTTAATACCATCTTTATGATATGATACCCTCTTTATGATTTGATACTCTCTTTATAGTAAGATACCTTCTTTAATATTTGATACCATATTTATGGTATGATACCTTCTTTATGGTTTAATACGTACCTTCTTTGTGATATGATACCTTCTTTATGATTTGATACTCTCTTTGTGGTTTGGTATCTTCTGTATGATATAATACCCTGTTTATGATTTGATACTCTCTTTATAGTGAGATACCCTCTTTATGGTTTGAACTCTCTTTGTACTATGACACCCTCTTTATGGTAAGATACCCTCTTTGTGGTTTGATATCTACTTTATGGTTTGAGCGTTTCTTTTTGGTTTGATATCCTCTTTAAGATTTATCCTCTATTCGATATGACACCCTCTTCTTGTTATGACACTTTTTGATGGTAAGATACCATCTTTATGGTTAGATAGCCTCTTTGTGGTACGATACCCTCTTTGTGGTATGAAACCCCCTTTATGGTTTGATGCCCTCTTTATGGTATGATACCTTCTTTATGATTTGATACCCTCTTTATGGTACTAGACCCTCTTTACGGTTTGATACCCTCTTTGTGGTATGATTACCTCTTTATGATATGAAACCCTCTTTATGATTTGATACCCTCTTTGTGGTATGAAACCCTCTTTATGGTTTTATACCCTTTTTGTGGTATGATAAATGCCAAGATATAGGTTAAGAAAACTACTTTTTAACTTCTTTTAAATCACATTTCATTAATTAACAGCAAAATGATAGGCTGTCCTCATGAAAAGAAGCGAAACGCCAGCGTTTATCATTTTACAAGCAACTAAAGTTGGCTTCTTTAAATGAAATCGAAGTAAATAATACCTGAAAGTGAGTTCTAAGTACATGTACGCGTGCTCCTCAAAAATAAATCTTTATCCCGAATTGTGCGCTCAGAAATGTCCACTTAAGGTGCAAATTGCATTTCAGTACATTAAAACATACTGGAGTTTATCGATTTGTTGATTTATCAATTCATAAACATGGTATTGGTAGATTTCCCTCAGATAGTGCTTTTTAACCCTCAGGAAATATATTACACTTTTCACCCCCACACCCCATGGAAATTCGCACCTCTAGACCCCCAACTCCCCTGGAACTTCCAGTAACCTTCTATGGGGGGTGGGGTATGGATATTTTCTGAAACCACACATTGATATTGAGCAACTTTGCGGGTAAAACATTTTTTCAAATGTTTTTGAGAAGTAAAAGTATCAAGATTTTTAAAAATGTTAAAACAAAAACAAGAGAAAAAAATCGAAGATTCTTTCTCTACGCGTACAAAGATATCCTTTCAGTTACCAAGCTAGCTTGTATGCTAACGCAAAGCCGTCAAAGAACAAAGATACAATCATCCATCAAATTGAGCACATTGGTAGAAACATGTATTTGTTCCAGAGAAAAAACAATATAGCACAAAAACAAGTAAGTACATTTCAAACCTGATACAACAAGGTTTTACTTTTACGAACCACTGTACATGGTACATGTGATGAAAGAGTATACCAAAAATGTAAAATGAAGTTTCATTGTTTTATGTAGCTCATTGGCTCACAACAAACTGAACGTTATCGAAGAAGGTGCGTTTGAAGGTCTGACAAGTTTGGAGGCGCTGTAAGTAAAAACTTAGAGACGGACCAGTTGATCTCGTGGTGAGGGGGAGGGGGAGGGGGGATTTCTCTGATTTCTCTGCAAATTTTTTTTTTCAGTCAAGTTTTAGAAAAAACAAATTTTTTGCCTCTTTCCAAACATTTTCTTTATAGGATTTTGGCATGCAAATTTCTTTTTCTGTCTGGGGTGGCCCTGCAATTTTAATACGAAACTCTTCCACTCCCTCCCCTCCGACAATTTTCCTGAGCAAACTATGCATGGAAGCCTCTTAGAACACTGGAACGGTTTTCAAAACGAAACAGTTTTCCTTTTTCTCTTGGTTTTTTTGGGGCCTTTGGTGCTCATGGTTGATGCAGCTTTTCCTTAAAGTGAAGCATATTTTTGTATGTGCAAGAACATTTGTTTGGGGTTCCAGATAAGTTAATTTTGAGGCGATTCCTCCGTCGATCTAGATAACAAGTTAGCCCGCTTACAGTTAATTTTGTAATAACTAATATTTTCCAAATTCTTCTCAGAGACCTGAGAATGAATGATATAACTAAGTGGAACGCTGACTACGGGGTTGAG
>JAOBAT010099447.1:0-16154 GCA_026413305.1 Hydrozoanthus tunicans
GTAGTAGTAGTAGTAGTAGTAGTAGTAGTAGTAGTAGTAGTAGTAGTAGTAATAGTAGTAGTAGTAGTAGTAGTAGTTGAAGTAGTAGTAATACCGGTGGTGGTGATAGTAGTAGTAGCGATAACTTTGAACCAGTGTATTTGCAAAGATGTTGATAATAAAGATACTATCAATTGTAATGTTTTTTGCAGTTGTTTGGTCTTGAAAAAATTATGAGAACTTCCAGCCAAGTCTTTTTTGCCATTATCGTGGCTGCCTTGGTAACCACGCTGGGTAGAAGTCTTCACCCTCGAAAATTTTTGGTTATTTCAAGGGCGGACTTTGGTTCAATCTTCAAAGACGTGACGGCTGAAACTTGTGGTAAGATTTTTGAAAGAAAACTGTAAAAACAGTCTCTTTGGTTGAATCTAAAAAAGGAAAGAGAGAATGATAGTTAAGGGAACTATTGTTTAGTTGATTTAGAAAACCAATATGAATAATTTTTACTGCATCTTAAGTTATTGCGTTGAGTTTAAAAAGCACGAACTAAATATACGAAACTTGTTGCGCTTGTTTGAAAAGATTTTCTGTGTAATGTCCCGAAATATATAGAGTTTAAAAAGTGTTAATTTGAAATTTCTGCATAATTTTTTTGTAAAAACTGATGAAACTATTACTTGCAAAGTAGCAAATTCAATTTTGCTAAGCTAAATCTAAATCTTTTTAGGCCTTGTTTAGGGTCTTCCTTTAACGCTTTATTGGATTTGAAAGTTAAAAGACAAAAAAGGTACATCATTGATGAGTAGTTGTGTAGTTTTAAAATCACTTTGTATTTTGAATAGACACTCCCCCCATTCTCCCTCCACCTTGCAGCCACAAATTCAGATTATCGATTTGCAATTCAGATGAGTGAACGTCAATTTTTGACATTAATAATTTCATACCATCTAGAAATATAAGTTAGGAATTGAAAAATCTGAGTATGAAACCATATCAAAATCACTGGCTTAGCGATCGCGAGTGTTAAAACTTGAACAGCTGAACTGATTGATTGTTCTTTGAGTTCGTGTTTAGAACATATGCTGTTCTTTAGAAGCTGTTGGAAGTAGTTTTGCACTTGTTATCGTTTTTGAAAGTGGTAGAAGGTGCTTTACTTACGTCAGCCATCTTCTGCGGAGAGTTTATTTAGTGCATATGGTTGCCAGCTTTTACATTGAAAGCTCCTCTTCGTACTAATTTCTTTCATTCAAGTACTGTAGGAACACATTTTGAGCAGTTTTGACAGTTCTTTTTGTGTTGCTACTGTTTTTTAATTAAAGTCTCTATCAAGCTTATTTTTTTACTTTTTGGATTGATACTGTTGTCTTCTGTGAATCGAACTCAAAATTCGAATAATAAAAGAAAATTTGCATGTCTAAGTACGCTTTTTAATGAATGTAAATTTTGACCGAGCAGGCCGGGGACTGGTAATCTGTGATGTAGCAGCAGTGAGTTATGTGGTTTTTGTTTTGAAAATTTCATTTTTGTTAAAAAATGTCTTTGGTTCAAACAATTTCAAGGGAATAATTCATTATTTAAAGTTATAACAATGTGACTATTTTAGCCAAAATTGAATTTTTTGAGATAAAAAAGATCGGTCTCTGCTTTATGCCTCGTGCTACGTCATATGCCTCGTGCTACGTCATCAATGCACGCTGAAGTCTAAAAGATGTAGCAGGAACGGCGAGAAAAGGTTTTATTTTCGAAAACTTATTTTATTAAAGGGTTCTAATTTTCATCTGGAACTTAAAAAAATAAGCTTGATAGGGACTTTAAACAAGCTGCTTAAATCTGCCTCTGTAAAATCTGGAAAACGAGCCTTTTTTCTCGACAGTGGACGTCGAAGCTACGCATGACCAGTGTCAAATCCGCCTAACGGTTATTATGTGCATGTGTTGTGTGATATTTATAGGCAGTTTTTTGTAGGTGACGTAGTGGTCCTTGGACCAACGAGGAAGAAAGCAAAATTCCATTTAAAGGGTCAATGTCCCGCTATAGGAGACTAAGAACTAGTCTACTTCAAATGTGTTCGAACACGGAAACTAACGATCGGTCAGTTGGTAAGGCCTGAGTAAAGATTCGCAGTTAGTTTAGAAGGATAATGCGCTTCTTTCTAAATGTATACTTAAATTTAACCCCATTTCTAAAAATACAAGACACTTATGGTACGTTACGTTTAGATATTACTGTTTACTTAACCATGTGTAATAGGAATAAGAGAAATAAACTAAAATTTAAACACTTTTTTACCATTGATTGTATTCTACCCTATTCAAAAGAGGTCGATGTACTTGTGGCGGACTTCACTTTCAAACTCTATCTTAATGGAAACGGAATTTACGATGCTGGTCCGGTTGAAGATAGAATAATCTTCCAGGATTTGCCTTTTTTAAAAAGCAGTAAGTAGCTCTATCTGCGTGTCTATCTATCTATCTATCTATCCATCCATCCATCCATCCATCCATCCATCCATCCATCCATCCATCCATCCATCCATCCATCCATCCATCCATCCACCCATCAATCCATCCATCCATCCATCCATCTATCCATCCATCCATCCATCCGTCCGTCCATCCATCCATCCATCCATCCATCCATCCATCCGTCCGTCCGTCCGTCCGTCCGTCCGTCCGTCCGTCCATCCATCCGTCCATCCATCCATCAGTTTGTCCGTCCATCTGTCTGTCTCTCTATGCTTAGAAACTTAGCACTTTTCCGTCTTTAGTTACAAAAAATAACTCTACCTTTTTTACCTGTTGTAAAAGAAACCCGTGATGTTGGCCGTTATGCCCTACCCAAGGTATCATGACTCATTTTATAACATATCACGTGCACAAGGCCAAGTGCTTTTAACTCTATTTTATTGCTCGTGATCCAGTTTTTGCAAAGCCACTTGATCGGAGGAAATATTTATTTGGATGTTTTGAATACCTGTTGCCCCGAGGAACGCAAATGCTAGCTAACTGATTTTTTTACTGTGTTCTTGGTTTTCACTTGTCACGTGGCTTGAAAAATGCCCCTAAATATCACTGCAAATAAGAAACAAAATTTAGAGTTGTTTAGAGATCATAACAAGTACAAGTACTGTGAGTAAATTTGAAGCTGATGCTATCATTTTCAACCAAAATATGGCAAACTGATTGCACGCAATGTTTACATGTACAGTAAAATGTGTTGCTCCGCCATGTCCCGAAACACAAACATGGCTGCCAGTTTAACAGGTTTGCAGAAGCCCTCATCTACCAAACATATTTGCCAAAATGTCATTTATTTGATTGAAAATTCGCTTATTTACCATATTGTTTTCTATCAGAAGACGGAAAGAGCGATAAAGCCCAAGCTATTACACTAGTTTGACTCCTCAATTACGTGACTCACCGCGTTACGTAACTCTAGTCGCTTCAACGTTCTCAACAACAAAGCAAAGTAAATAAATGAAAATTGGTGTAAAGTTTAGTCAAAGGGAGCCTAAAAACAAATCTTCGTATAGTTCATAGTTTTACAGTTAGAATTTTAGTGACGTCACATGAAAACCGACAATTTTCGATCTTATGGTATAGCGGCCTGAGTGCGTTCTAGTATTTCAAATACCGTGTGTGTAAAACTGAAGTTTTCAATTTTACTGACAAGCTTGCGGTTGAACTCTTTTACCTAAGTTACTGTCTTCATGAATTATTACCTGAAATTGTTTTACGTAACAAGATCTTTTGGAAACTATAATCAAGTTGGTTTTATTATAATCTTTAATTTGGCCTGACAAAAAAATAGCTGTTTTAATTCTTCCTTCGTTGTCTAATCTTCCCCACTCCCAAACAGTATTTGTTAAAATTTATTGACTTATAAGTCACCCCTCAATTCCCTTTTCGTACAGAAGTCTTCGTTTCAAACACATTCAAATGTCTCACGATGTGAGATGTTAAAAACCACTATGTTTGAACATGTGTAGACTGTGGTGTTATTCGCTTTAAAATAGTCGTCGGATGGGCGCCGCCTTATGAAATGCGCGCAGTGTCTTGTGGGGATCTGTCACGTGTTTCGATCAGTTTGCGCATGGTTTCAGGCCGAGCCTGGATGTTGCTGTCCCTGTTGACTTTGTTTGGATAGAGCTGAATCTGAACGGCTTCTTTTACACATCGAGTATACCACTGTCTTACCCGGTCTACACACTAGACGTTGTTTCATGTAGGGTAGGACCCTGCAATCGTGTGTACATATATTCGGCGACTCACTAATCCTTGAGTCTTGCCTAGGCTGATGTCACGTTCATGCCCTTTCATTCTTACAACTTGCAAACATGTGCGTGCCATTTCACGGATGTAAACTTTAAACAGTTTCAACAGACGATCCTATACACAACACTTTCCTGCTTGCTATGAGGGATTGGATCCTTTAGTCGAACCAACTGCCTTCTTAGGGTGGTTTCGGAGTTCGAAACTTTGCTTTAGCCGGTCAGGACAACCAGGAAAGTTTACATCGGTGAAAATGGTTAGTGACCTGGGTTCTTCGTGTTTGAGGTTTGCATCTTCAGGATTAAAATGTTGCTCCCTTCCAGTGGCTCTAAAATGTTATAATTACACATACTTTACTTTACATTTTTTATGCACTTCTTACAAGTATGATGAATATTCTGTTTGTTTTTTAAAAATTTACTAAAATCTGCATACATAAATGTTATGGTTTACTCGATATCTTAATTTCGCTGAGCACTCAGGTCGCCGTTTTTGTATTACATCATAATTCTGAACATTTTAAGTTACCGATTAACAATAAATACTCTAAACAAGAGATAACTTTGATTGTAATAGCTTTTGTTATAATTCTCTATTCCAGGGTAATTATACAGTGAAACTGTCCGTAATCAATCAGGATGAAGCAGAATTTCTTTGCCTTCGTTTTGCTTTTTATGTGCCGTTTTAACCTACGTCTAGCAACTGAATTTGGGCGCTGACAAAACTAGTAAGCAAGCCAGACAACCAAAGGATATCAAAAGATGCGAATTACTCATAATGCATTGTATAATTAAGTGTCATATACATCCTGTCCAATCTAAATTGAATTTTAATAGGGCAATGTACTAGTTAATAATGTGATCATTAATTTTTTGTAATCATTAAGAGAAAAATCTTAAGAACGAATGCCTTTAAAAAGTCTATACCATTTACGTTTTAGCTTATCGAGATACCCGTTTATAGCTTAAACTAGTGTAATAATTGAGAGAAAACTATTTTATTATAAGTATATACATAGCTTGCGTAGCAAGCGTTTCCGTTGAGTTTTGGCGAGATCTTCTTTTTTGGTCGCGCGAAAATTAGGGCGAGAGAAAAAAAAAGAAAATGTCGCCAAAACTTGCTACGCAGGCAAGTATACACACGAAATTGTCTTTAATCAGTGCTTAACACAAGCAATTTTTCCACTACGATAATTTCAAGGCCTCAAAAGTAACACTATTAGATAAAGGGGGAGAATAATTGATCCATTTAACTATCGTTCCATTTCCACACTCTCAGCACTTGCTCAAACTTTCTAAAAACTTGTCTGCAAAAAAACTAGTCGTGGATTACCTTGTAAGGTATGATATCCTTTACAAATACCAACTTCGCTTTAGAATAGGTCACCTAGATCTATCGCAGATATCAACAAAAATAGCTGAAAATCTACATGTAAGGTCATAGACAACAATTCTTACTCTTTCAGAGTTTTGTTAAATTTTTCCAAAGCATTCGACACCGTAAAGCGCGAACCTCTCATAACAATGGTATCCTTGCAAGAATGAATCACTATCTGACACTCTCAAAATTGAAACAACTATACTGTAGCAACATACTGACTTATCTTATGCTATCGTGGGGAAGCACCTAGAAAACTCATATTAACAAAAGTACAAACACATATGGGCATCAAACAGAAAGTGTGTTCCCTTTACTAAACCTATTAAATGTTTTAACAGTAAACAACGTTTATCGACTACAGACTCTCAAATTTACGCATTTTAGGCATAAAAAGATTTTACCCATTGTGATTGATATCGTTTTCAGCACGCTAGTAATGTTCATAACTACAATACAAGATATGCCTCCCGAAAAATCTGGTTAGATCAAAAGTACGCGCGCACCAATTCTGGTAAACAAACAAATGCCTATAGCGCGACTATGCTGTGGGACACAGCACCCCCCTGGCAGATTTAAAAGATCTCAACGTCTTCAATTTCTCGAAACAATTAGAACTTTTGCTCATTCACGCCTTATTCTAGTCAGGCATGATGACCACTACACCATTGGGTATTCACTATGCTGGCAACATAGCAAATTAGCGACGTGTATTTTGGCCGCACATGGGTCGCCAACGGGCCCGAAATTTTCTGCTATATTGCTAGCATGGTGAATACCCGATGGTGCAGTGGTCATCACGCCTGACTAGAATCCGGGGGGGGGGGTACTTCGGGGTCAATAGGGTAGGGATGACCGTCGGAAAAGTCCCCAAAATACCTTAAATACCTGGGTATAAAAATTTTCTACCCTAAAAAATACCTTTTGGTTTTAAAATTACCCTAAAAAATACCAATTGAAAGCTGAATTTTTTCCCTTCGGTAGCTAGCGGTGCTGAACTTGATACGCAGCAAATAAAGGCGCACGTGTAATAGAACGTTCGCCAAAGGACGTCTATTAAAATTTCCTATCAGTACGCACATTTGCTAAAGCACGGGACTGCAGGCAGTCCAATAACTTTGCGTTTTTAAACCCTAAAAATACCAGGCTTTTGGATTAACACCGGATTTCTTTTTACAACCCCTAAAAAATACCAGACTGGCAATTTTAACCCCTAAAAAATACGAAGGTCATACCTACTATCTCAATATAGGGAGTACCCCCCGGGACTAGAATACAGGAGACGCGGGTTCGAGTCCCAGCTCGGGCATAACACCGATTTTATTTCGGATGAGTGTGTCGAAAGGTAATTACACTGTGTGTGTTCATTTCTCATATGTATCGTTATTCCAACCTTTGCATAGCCTCGCAAATACTTTGACTTAGTGTAGAAAGGAGTTTCATGATTATAAGTACTTCTGACTGGCAAAATCGAGTAAAGTTACTTTCAAGAAAGTGCTGTTAATTGCGTTAGAAATACTCGTATGAGCGTAAGAGCTCGAGTTTACATCGCAATACGTGAGAATTGAGAGCTCTGCGGGTATGTCAAAAGTAGGCCGCACAAGTGTCAGACTAGAAGATATCTCAGGAGACACTAACTCTAAGTAATACAGTGGACATCAGTGACAAAACTCAAAAGTGATTCGGTTGCTTTGTTTTGCTTTCCTTCTGAGCTCGATTAGGTCTATTCAGGTCAGGTCTAAAAACAGGTTATTTGATTTATCATTATCATGATTTTTACTATTATTATCATTATCATTATTATGGCACATATTGGAGTTGATGCCTCATTTAAAGGCTAATAAAGCCCTATTCGTTTGTGGCTTTGCTTGTTTTATGGTTGTCTTTATCACATGAGAACGTAAGATTGAATAACAGTAGTTGCAAAACCTTGTAAGGTATACAAAACTCTAAATGCGAAGCCGTAGGTTAAATAGTGTTTCATTGAATCGAAAGTTAGTCATTCCGGTTAAACACGTCAATTTAGAACAAAGTTTTGTTCTTTGTTTTAGATGATTTTTCAATCAATGTGCTTGTTATGAAAATTTGTCAGTTTTTGAAAAAAATGCCTTCACTTTTAGAAACTTTCCCTCTGGAGGCCACCGTTGTTTTCAAAAATAGCTTTGGTAAACCAAAAATGAAATAACCTGTTTTTGTTTTGAATGACTAAGAATATGTCGTCGGCTATGGTTTTTTGCTCGCTTTTTGAACAAGTTCTGGCTTAGAACCAACAGCATAAGTAACAAAATGGTATAACTTAAGACTTATTCACGGAAGACCACTCTTTTAGAATTCTACCCCATCAGTTAAGTCTTTGCACTTCACACAAGGAGGTTTGCCTCCAGGGGGGCCTGGGCACGAGGCGTTGTATGGAGTGTTGTTGGTTTCAACACACGCTTTGTCCTTCGGACCGCAAACCTCTACCCAATGAGGGCCGTTTTGAGGAACTGGCTGCAAGCATTTATTGTGTCGGTTGAAGTTTATCTCCAAGGGTAGATAGTCCGCAGCAATTAGTCCATTCCTATCAAAATAAAGTTTGGAAGTTTAAGGACAAAATGCAAACACAGGAGATTTTCACTTCTATATGTACACACGAATTGGGAATTAAGAGAGATCTTGACGCTAAATATATTTCCAATAACAAATATTCATGGCACTTATCAAAGCAAATCCGTTCTCCTTGTGAGTAACAGTAGATTATGTTGATATTTCAAGTATGTGTTGTCTTTATGAAACAACCGAAATTTGCTAAATTAAATTATCTTGTTACTAGCCCATAAAAACGCATAGTGAGAATCTGTAAACCTCAAATTTGACATACACAGTGTTGTTGTTCGTACAAGGAAGAGTTTTATCATCTGTTACCTTTCCTGACTTTCTCTTGTCAGTGCATTGTGGTGAAATGGACAGCCGCTAAAATCGGTAAACTTGTGACGAGATGTATAGCGTTATTCAAAAATCTGTTTCATGAGTGCTTCAAACTTTATATTTACTTAACGTTTCTCTTGTATTCTGTCTTCATTGATAAGGGGCTTAGAGACAACAAAGGTAGGTTTCGATGAGCAAAACTATCTGTGTGCCAGAAGAAAAACGGAAACAAGAGCCCGCGCACGCAACACGAAGAATAAAAGACAAGGAGAAACAATTGATGGGAAGATAGGGATTGATTGAAGATAACTCGACTTCCTAAGAAAAATAGAACATAGATTCATTAAAATCGGTAATAGCTATGCCTTTGCAAATAGAAAAATATGAGCTATTGATTGACTCTGATAAAAGACTCTGTTGTGACTCAATAATATTTATCTATAGAGATTAAGTTGATGAAAACAACATTTTGTCCTGCATAATGCAAATCAATTTGCTGATTAATAGCTCATAAGAAGCGAACTCAGTAAAGCAACCGGTACCCGAGAATTGAAAAACAAAATGAGTTGGTCTTTCGTGTTAGTTTAATCATTGTACGAGAGTTGATGAAGACCCTTGTGATTAAACTTTCACTTTTACTTAAAGTTTCGTCAGACTGTTTTTAAGAACCACTTAACTTGCGGAAACAACTCTAACCAATTTTGCATCAAAATTTTGAGCACACTCCGAGCTCATAACGATACACAGGAGTAGGTGCCTGAGTACAGAGCCATAAACCTAGCGAGAGTCCTTAACCTCAAGTCTTAGTCCGGTTTATGAAGAGTTTAAAAATAAGTTGTTGCCCGGAATAACCTACTTTGTGATATTCAGCCTGTAAATCCTCGCAAATTTTGTCGGCCCTCGTTCTTGTGTGGCTTCATTTTCATACTTGTCAATCGTGTCTTCGTCGAGTTGATTGAGTCCCTTACGATAAAACTTCTGCGCGGGTGATGAACGGTAGTCGTTGAGCAAGGCTGAGCTAGATTCATCACAAACCTTAGCTAGCTTTTGACTGTAGTTAGGTTATAAATATTTGTTCAATACTGGCTATAGTCCAATTAGAGCATATAAAAAATTACCGAGAATAGTAAAAAATTAAAGTCTTAAGGATGACTTAATCTTCCTTAAAATTTGCGATAGTGGGCTTTTACGAATGTTATGGAGTTTGGATGAGTTATGAGGAAAATATACTAGCATCTTCTACCATATTTTCTACCTTTTCGACGAAGTCTTCACAACTCATAAAGAGTTTCGTTTAGTAGTAAAAAACAAAATTCGTAAAATTTCGCGTATTTCGCAGTTCTTTTAACTTTCCTTTTACTACTGCTGCCCTGGTGTCGTTATAGTTTCCTTCTGTTTGAAACAAAATCCAACAAAAATCTTTGATTTTGAAGTAATTAGTTGTTCTATTCTGACGTTTCATGAAACAGTTTTACACATGAATATAGTCAACTTGTTTCATGCCAAGTCTCTTCGGAGGTTATGTGACATGCATTTATACATAAACAACATGCAATATAAGTGCTTACATAAAAGGATGTTCCATGTTGGGGAAATAAAAAGTTCCCCATGCTGAATATGGTAATATTCTGTCCCGTCATGCTGTGCTTGTGGAGAAGATGAGGGTGGGTGCCAATTACAATGTGAACACCAAGGGACTCCAGAAAGCTCTTCACCCGGAGCTGATACATATCCAGCCTCTCACAGTAGCCTATCCCCCAGTGCATGTAGACAATGATCACATCCACACCCTGAGCCTGTTTGGAGATAAATTGATATATAATACGTACTTTAAAACGTGCGCTATAATTGGCTAATAGTCCAAGTTCTGATCCACAGGCGCATCAAACGTGTGCTCTGATTGGCTGATTTTCCATGTTTTAAGCAATAGGCGTGTCAAAGGTGTGCTCTGATTGGCTGATTTTCCATGTTTTAAGCAATAGGCGTGTCAAACGTGTGCTCTGATTGGCTGATTTTCCATGTTTTAAGCAATAGGCGCGTCAAACGTGTGCTCTGATTGGCTGATTTTCCATGTTCTCAGCAATAGGCGCATCAGACGCACACTGTTTTTTCTTACTGGAATGAGTTGCATTTTTAATAAGAAAACTTAGTATCTTAAGATATCAAAACATCTTGCTAAATTCTGAAAGTTACACTCTCATAATTTCTTTCTTTAATCTTCTTTTAGCCGCTGAATTTAAGGAAGAAATCATTAAAGCATCTCGCACCAGTCGTTAGATTGTGATACAGGACACAATTACAAGTGTGTTTGAGTTACCAGTAACTGAAACCGCAACATACTTGTAAGTGTTTGACGTCTCTTGACGCAGAGTTGTTTGTGTAGGGAACTGGACCGGCAGTGAACTCTTTGCGCATTTTGTAACAACCAGATTCTTCGTCTTTTGGCGTGAAATACACAACGTCACAGTAGCCAAGAAACCCAATCTTAATGCCCTTCTTCTCAACAATCAACGGCTCCTTGTGGAAAAAAGGTTGATGGTTAGCTGACGTCGACGATACCGTGAGCGTCGGCTCAGCTCATAAAGTAGGGTTGCCGCTCAGGCTCTGAAAACTTGGATCTCATCTTGTGTAAGGACCATAGGCCCTATCTTTCGATCTTCTATTGGGGGAATTATAACAACCCAAAACACTTGTTGGAAAAGAGTAGGAATATCCCGGTGTTGTTGTCCGTTAACTAGTGATTGAGGGCAATTCGTGATGATTATCAATGTGAGCTGTATATAGCGGACTATCCTTAATACTGCAAAGTTAACTTTATAAACTTTTGTAAGAGCACTGAGACTATGTTAAATTCCTCTGAAAACGTTTCGTTATTATCATTATCATTATCATTATTATCGTCATTATTTTTATTATCTGTTGCTTATGAACTTGATATGGAGGGAGGAAAAGGAGGGGGAAAGGGGGCTATGGGTGAGGGGTGTTAACAGATCAGTTCGGAAAATACTTCATACCTCACATTTATCTTCCGGCCAAAACAAAATTAATTATCTGATTCCCCTTTTTTTAGAAAAGTGTTTTATGCCTGGCCCTCAAGAAACGAATTTGCTGTTTATGAAATTAATGGTGAAGAAAAAAAGAGTAATACTTCATAGTTTACACTTTTTTTTTTTAAAACTACATTTCTATTAATACGATGAAATCTAATAGATTGAAATGTAAAAAAATGAAATTTAAAGTTACACATATTGTTTAACAAGTATTAACGATGTAAGCCACTATATTATGGTCTGGAATATATCATTTATTAGGGCCATGGAGGACATAACAACTAAAATATTTAGACCAAAATATATTAAGCAGTTATTCCCCGAAGTGGGGGTAAATATCCTTCGCTAGGCACTGACACTGAGGGACATTGTTATTTCAACATATGCCAAATAAGTCAAATAGATTCAGGTGAGAGTTGGTGAATGTCGAGTTTGAACCAAATTCATCAATTTAATTTTTTTAAACGCAAGTAAGAAAAGCACACTCTCAATTTAATCGTTATACTTTTTCTTGAAATTTGGAGAGAAAACAACGTTCATCCTACTTAGCTTTGCTTCAGAACACTTGCATCCCAAAGTTATTTGCCCTTTTTCGGGTTTAAAGGAAATGAATGAATTGTTTATTTCGTGAATTTCCTCTTCTGGGGTTGTCGCGAAACGACTCGCCATTTTGACATCTTTCTCAACACAGTAAATATCCTTGGATACTTACTGTTTCAGGAACCAATCAAAGCGCGCAAAAAAGCTATTCACTGATTTGGTATATGCTAAAAGTCTATACAATATTAGGATTATTCCATTACATTCAGTCATAGAAGCAAGAATTAGAAAATATTATAGAACAAATTAAAACTTCAAACCTGTGGAGCGTCGTACTGGCCAAAGTTCACTCCAAAGCTTTTAACTCCGACTTTACTCAAAACATCAACGGTGTAATTAATCGGTCTTTCGCCATAATCATTCATATGGTTATTTGCTAAGGTCATTATATCCAGTCCCGCATAGCTGTGAAATTTAGCCAAAATATTAGGCAAATGATTCATTGTGACTTGTACAGGAAATTAAAGAACGGAGATGGGTGTCTACATGTTTCATGGTAACAGTACTGTAAAATTCGCATCTAACAAATACTCTTCGAAAATTTATTAGAAATAGGGCGTTGGCCGACTGACCGTTAGTGTTGCAAGTAAATGCAGATACAATAAAAAACTAGTTTTAAACTATCTCCAAAAGTACAGAAGGAGGTGGCCAATTCTCTTGCTATTTTCAAAATGGAGAAAATGGGAAGAAAACAATATAAAACTACGTTTTTAAATATTGAAACTTTCCTGAAAGTGACAATGAGTTGACCATTTCCATGATTTAGATGATAAGCTGTTCTGCCTAATTAACAAAATATTGTAAGTCGGAGAGATCTTTATAATACGCCTACGCGACTTTTTAGAAATTTTTTAGTAGGCTGCCTGTGGTCTTGACTCTTTAAGGTCCATTTCTTGCTCGATCGTGGTGAGGAAAAGAAGAAGCTGTCTTAAAATGTAAAACGCATTTGAGTTTCTCTTAGTTTAGAGACGATACTACTGAAACAAAACTAAAGTTAGCTCAGTAAACGATGTTAAAGCGTCTAGTTTTTTACAGATCTTGAACAAAGATTTTAATAATAATTTATGGTCATCGTCAGGGAGGCAGATGCTTTAGATCCATGCATAACTTGTGGCACATGCCAGAAATTATTTAATCGGTAAAATTTAGGAAGAGCAACTCCCCCATGTCAACGTCTCTGTTTTACCTTAAAGCTGATGCACTCGTCTTGTCGGCATCGATAACGACTACTTTTCTTGTTGGGCCTGAATACTTTTCTTCCAACATGGATTTGCTGACAAATGGCGATTCCAGATTACCAACTGCAATGTCGGCGTTTCGAAGAAAAGGAACAACTTTGTCAAAGGTCTCGTTATACGTGTGATAATTGTGATTCCGGTAGTATTTCATCGGACCGTCAAAACTGATATCTCCGACAAACACGAGCGATAAGACATCTGTTACGACAAAAAAAATTTTGGATTTGTTAAATGCTTATTGCAAGATCCTTGAATTTGGTTGGTTGACCTATTGCCTTTAAACATACTGCTGTACCGCATCAGTACCGCAACAAAGAGCATCCTACCTACGTTTTAAAAAAAAGCTTTTCCATTCTAATTTAAACATTGATTTAACACTTTACTAGCTTCCAGATTAAACTTCCATCTTCCTAAATACAAAGCTTGCACAATTTTTGGAAGATTTTACTTATTTCACTTAAAGTATTTAAAGTAGATAATGAGAGTTAAGATACATTAGTTATAAATTAGTTTTACTTATTTAGTTTTTCACCTTTGTTTCATTTTGTTTTCTAGAGCTAAGTATTATTTAGGTCCTTCATAAAAATCACCATTGAAGATATGAAACTACCTCGTGAAAATATGTTCTTTCTATTTTACTAGTTAATGTTGTTATTATTGTTATTGTTATTGTTGTTTTTATTATTATATTGTTAATATTAATATTATTATTATTGTTATTATTATTATTGTTATTATTATTATTACTGTTATTATTATTGTTACTTCTATCATAGCGTATATTTTAAATTTAGGAGTTGAACTCTTACGAGTACCCGCCATTTTGGATTATAAAGAAGACACTTCTTTGGCCAAACGAGCAAGAATCTTTTACTGAAGTTGAATTTGATATGAATATGTTTTGAAAATTCATATTTTGGATATTGTTGAGTAATGGTTATCTGAATACTAGTTTTGTTGAAATCAGTATAAGGTTGATAAAAAGGACTGTAATGCCGTTAAATGCAAATAACCACATCTAAAAGTTTCGAGATTTTGTTTCAACTTACAATAACGACTGCATACACTTAAAGTGAAAACAAGTGAAAGCAAATAGCTTTTCTTTGTTTAATAAAATTCTGTTTATCGGGAGAAAAAAGCCAATCAGTTTGCCAAGGGAGAATTGAACTCGGGACAACAAAGCTTGCCTTGAGAAAATGCTTGCATGGATCACTAGCTGAGCGTTGTCCGATCAATGAATTGTTGCTTTAGAGACAGCATTGATACAATTTGTTAATAGTCACACATCAATTTATCTGAAGAGAAGGGTTTTATCATTAGCTACTTGATTATCAGGTAGCCGGATTTGAGTAAGGTCTCTTTCTTCGGCGGCCTTGAGCAAGAAAATTTACCCGACTTTGTTCCGGTTGACTCTGGTGTATAAATGAGTACCAGTTCTGCATGGGGCTAACCTGCGATATATAATAGCTTCCTGTCTACGGGCAGTCAAACTCTCAGTCGCCTTAACACTACATAAACCGGAGATAAACGTTTGGCCCTATGTGTTACTTAGGCTCGGGAAAGGATTTAACGGCTTTTCTTTATTTGATAAGATTGTATTTAGCGAGGAAAAAAACAATTAGCTCGCCGAGCGGGAATCGAACTCGGGGTAGCAAAGATTGCTTTGAGAAACGCTTTGTGTGTATTACTAGCTAAAAGGTTGTCCTACCAATGAATCAATGCGATACTTTAGAGAGAGCACTGATATAATAATTTACGTTGACAGTCACACTAAGTAACTGCCTTTTTGGCGTCTTGTTTATTTGGTGCCAGATTTTGAGTTGTGAGTTAGCAATGTGGTTATATTTCCTCGCTACACCTCACGCGTGAAACTGACTTTGCAAGATACTCCTTAGCAGGTGTGAAGCTTTTGAATTTGGCGGAAAGCTTTTAGTTTGATCTGATCAGGTTTCAGTTCAATTTCAGTTTATTTTTCCACTTTTTGTTGCAGATGGTTAGAAAATCTAAACATTTGAAAAGGAGCCATATATGTGGCGTATAGACCATTGAAACTTCAAAGCTAATGTGAGATTGCCTTCATCGTCTAAGATTAAAAACAAAGATGAAAATGTCATAGTATAGTTATATATATCATCTAATGTAATATATAAACTAAAAATATGTTTAAAGCAGGCATTTAACACAGAAAAAATATTTGAACTTAAAGAAAACGACATGTGCACTCTACATAACAAAATAAGAGAGAGGGAGAAATATTGTAAATGAACGATGTTGCTGATTAAATCAACGATAAGATTTGTACGGTTGTTATGTTGTTTGTCTGTTTGTCTCAAAGACCTCACCTTTAGAGTGGGTTTTTCGACTTGTTTCTATCGATAACACCAGCGAAACCCAAAGCCAAACTCTTGCGAGAAGCAAAACAGGCTTTCTTAACCCAAATGTGACCATTGCTAACTGAAAACTGGTGGCAAAAAAATTATAGCTACCTGCTTAAGTGACTGTACTTACCACCAGCCTTAAAACACCGCAATTAAAAGGATTTTGAATTGTCAGGCCCGTAAGTAGTGTTATGCGTTACCTATGAATAAAAAGTAATTATGCACATAATTTTTCTCATTAAAATAGACCTATAAAAATTGCATATCAATAAGATGAGGTCCTCAAAACCCAAACTCTGAAACAGCACCGAGATGACGTCACAGTCCCCAGAGACCCAAGCACATGGCCCCGGA
>JAOBAT010099458.1:0-16154 GCA_026413305.1 Hydrozoanthus tunicans
TTGTTTTGTGATCTTTCCACTTTTCAAGTTCCTGGTAAGACGTCACAACCTATCTAATTTGCATATTTGAAAAACCCTCAGCAACCGAAAGAGCTATTTTAATGAAACAAACGGTATTTTTCATTTTTTTGACAAACTTTCTAACACTCTAAATTCCATAATTCCGATATATACACTTTAAAGTAGAGAGCTCACCAGGGGGCTATTTTGTGAACAAACTGATCCCCTTGAGGGTGAAATGTGTCAATACAATGAAATAAAAAGAAAAATGGTTTCATTTCCCTAGGATCTGCAAGCTGTAGACCACACTAAAGTATACTACTCATCCTTCAGAAAAGATTTTTATGTTGAAGTTCCTGAACTGGCTAAAATGACAGATGAAGGTATGATGTGCAAGTCGTTGATCATGACATGAAAGTTGGAACCTCCTTCCCCCTTTTTTTCCCCAATCAATAGAGGATACTACGTGGCCACTTTGAGATACAATTTTTATCTTGAATGTTGAAGAAATATCTCACAAGTGAGCACAGTTCATTCGTGAGATATTTTCAACACAAGAAGATAAAATTTGTATCTCAAAGTGGCCATGTATTTTTTTTTTTATCACATACTAAGTTACAAAGTGAGAAGTAAACATGGTTTCCACAGCGGACGAAAAGAGTAGATTGGCAAGCTGTTTTAATGGCGGGAAAAGTTTAATATCAACTTCATTTGATGATATTGAAATCGTGCATTTTGGCTGGCTGTTTTTGATACCACCACATGTGATTGATTGGGTGGCTGATATGCTCTATATTTCATCGACCTTCTTTGAAAATTTCGAACTAAATATGCAATAATTGTTTTCATCTCTTTTTTTCTAACTCTTCATCTAAGTATGGTCACACAATTTTGATATATACCTCTATAACTTTAAAGGTAAAACAATGACTTCTTTTTATCATTAATGTTAAATAATCCATCACATTTGCAATTAATCAGATGTTGAGTTAGTAGGCAGGAATAGTGTTCTCATCTGATGAATTATAAATATTTTGGCTTATTAACCCATTCAGTCCCAAGTTATAAAGTTATGTGAATGATATAGTTTTTATTGCTAAGATCCCCTAACTAGCATCCATAACTTATGTATAAGTAGTTAAGGAGAATTTGGCTTCACATCTTTTGTAGTTTGCTGTGCTTATGGTATCTCCCTTTATTTTCTCATAACCAAAATGTGTATTGTCAGTATGAGTCGATAAAGCTTACCTGGGTTAATAATAAAGGTTAATAGTAAGCCAGTTATAAATTTTAGCCTGATTTGGTATTAATACCACTTTCAAAATCAAATATTTTTTCATTTCTTTTCCAAAGAGGTGGTAATATTGCGAGAGCAACTAGAAAATATTCAGGTACGAGGAAAAGGCTGCCCAAAACCAATAAAGAAATGGGCCCAGTCGGGTGTTAATCTGAAGATTCTGGATGTGCTAAAAAAGTAAGCAAACTCCCTGCGGTAGTGGTGTAGATTCATACTCATACTGTCAGTGTTACAAGGATTTGAGCATTAAGGGTCTGGCAGGCTTAGTCTGGGAGTGCTGATGCTACGAGTGATAGTTGAATTTGCTAATAATCTTCGAGACCTCGACCCCTCATAAATTCCTATTACAAAGGTTTTCTCCAAAGTCATGTTTTAGTTGATCTTGAAAGAGCTATTGCACTTGCTGACACACTGAGCAGTTTTTAAAAACTATTTCTTAGATTTCATTCAGGTTGTTGACATTAGACAGCGTAATGTCTTCCAAGTTATCTATAGCAGAGGGTTGACAATCTTAATGGGGCTATTTGATGTCCGATAAATAAAGTTTAAGTTTAAATGTTTTGTATTCTCCTGATACATAACTTGCGATGGTGCTGTCATTTATAAAGTATTCCAGTATTGTGGTTTTGCAATGACAAAAATCTATAACTGTACTCAAAGTTCTGAATGTCAAAGTAGATAAATGAACTACAATACATTGGTTTTAAAAAAACCATGAAAATATTTACTCCAATAATAAAGTAGTTGTTACTTTGGTCTTGACTTAAATTTTTTCTGTTTCCAGGAATAACTATGAGAAACCGACACCGATCCAGGCCCAAGCAATACCAGTGGTCATGTCAGGAAGAGATATGATTGGTATTGCTAAAACTGGCAGTGGAAAAACACTGGCTTTTCTTCTCCCAATGTACAGGCATGTTCAGGATCAGGCAGCTTTGGAAAGGGATGACGGGCCTATTGGTACGTTCACTTGGTTTTTCTCAGTGAGTTGTTTTTCAAACTTGTCATGCAACCACCAGGTTTTTCACCTCACTTAGTCAGGAAATATCAAAAGAATATTGGTTTGTTTGGCGAGAGATTTTAAATGTTCCATTTTACTTAGAATAACCCGTCCAGCCCCAAATACTCTAAATTGTCCCAACTAGAACCTGTATTTTTCCTGTTTTTCATTTAAGAGAATTCAGCCTTTTTTCATCTTTGGTAGCTTACTGAGTTTTGATCAATTTTCATTTTCTCATTACAAAATAACCTGTTGATAAACTGTCTGAGGATAAATGGGTTAATCCTGATCACATTAAATTAACTCTTCTATGAGCTATGTACACACTTGCTTTTTTCTTCTTAGAAAACAGTGGAACTTAACTTAACTAGCTTCTTTACTTTGTTTGAGAAAAATATTTTACTGCTTCAGCTTTTGCTAGGTAGATATTTGTTGTCTAAATTGCTTGAAACAGCATGTAAAAGAGGGTTACAACCCTATTTCTCAACCGGTTGTTTTTGAACAGTCTAAAAGGGTCTAAAAACCTTCTAAAGTTGAAGGTACAAAACAAAGTTGTTTTGTTTTGATTTTAAGAAAGATTTTAATGTAGTGCAACTATTTAGTATTGTGTTGTTTTGTTTCATGTAGCTGTTATAATGACTCCAACTCGAGAGCTGGCCATCCAGATCCACAGGGAATGTAAGAAGTTCTGCAAGCCACTGGGTCTGCGAGTAGTTTGTGTTTATGGTGGAACTGGAATCAGTGAACAGGTGTATATTTCTAAGACTAGTTGGAGAACAAGTTAGGTGGTTAAAATTACCAGCACACTTGGATGTATCTAAGGTAGCATGCATTCCCGAGGGGGTACTTCTGGATTTAAAGGGTAGGGAACACCCTAAGAAATACCAAGGCATAAATAGTTTTCAAGTAACCTAAAATATACTTCTTATTTTATAAATTACTTAAAAAGTATCCCCCACTCCCCCAGGGGTGCACACTTTACCAGCTCCCTAGATTTTAAAAATCTTCCATATTTGTATGTTTTGCTGAGCTTTGATACATCATCAGATTGACACTTTAAATAATCAAGTACTGGTTCTCTGTTACTCAAGTGTATAATTGTTGCTTGCTACCAGTAGTGCAGTCAATGTTAAATCTTACTAATTGACATGTCTTACTTGTTGTAGATTGCAGAGTTAAAACGAGGAGCAGAGATTATTGTTTGTACCCCAGGAAGAATGATTGACATGCTGACGGCGAACAATGGTTAGTTGTTTAGGAAATCAAGGCCAACCTTTTAGTGTCTTGGTTGTTTTCAACTCTGTGTCCATGAATGACCTAATCCAAGTTAATGCAAAGAATATGCTTAAGAATGAGCATTGTTCAGTAAGAATGAGTATTTAGGGTCGTAAAAAAGTACTGTTATCAAAATATAGCAATTTAACCTTTGTATACCTGCAGGGCAATATCCTTATACAAAGTTTATCAAGCCCAAGTGTTAATGCCACACAACAGTCTTGTATTAACTTGTGGCTATGTGTATAGTGTTGATACCCAAAAGCATTACATACATGCTAGACTGCGCAAACACACGCTAGAGAGTGCTATTTAATCTCCTCTTTACATTTGCTGTTGTTTGTAAGTGTCAAGACACCAATTTTGCATGTTTTATGCACGCACAGACTAGAACTTCGAAAACATGGTCTTTGTAGTATTATGCACGCTCCATACTTGTGGATTGCATGCTCTATGCTGCTAGTTGTCGCTAAATTCAGATTAAATTTGAATCTGAATGTGACCTAATCAGTTATCATGAATAATGTTTTGTAGCATAATTACATTATGATTTGTTTGCAGGTCGTGTCACAAACTGTAGAAGGTGCACTTACTTGGTGCTAGACGAAGCAGACCGAATGTTTGACATGGGGTTTGAACCTCAGGTGTGTTACACATCCTTAAATCTTTTCAATAAAACCAATATAAATAAACTGAGGTCTGCAAAAAATATTATAGCTTTTCTTTGTTACTGCTAAGCAGTTAGAGCTGTTGTGTTTCTCATTGCTTTCTTGAAAATATTATATGTTGCTCTCCAAAAGCTTTCCTCTGTTTATACACTAGATTTCTCTGCAGGATTCACGAGCTGAAATTGTAATGCACTTTCTGGAAATCTTGCAGGTTATGCGAATAATTGACTGTATCCGGCCTGGCAGACAGACCGTCATGTTTTCAGCCACTTTCCCTCGTCAAATGGAAGCACTGGCCAGGAAAATCCTCACAAAACCAATAGAGGTACTTTGTAACATTAACGCAAGACATATTTACACATTCTGCTGTAGACTTCACAACCAGTAGTTGCCTTCAAAAGATAGTTTGAACAAACCTTAGATTTTGCAGTAGCTGGGTACGGTTGTTCAAGTGCCAAGGTGTAGACGTTTTCAAAGTGTTACTCCTATTTATTTGATTTTATTTACCTATTACTTGCACACTGTTACACAAAACGATTTTTTGCAAGGTAGGTCAGCTGAGTAACAAAAGTAACAATAAAAGAGATTGTGAACTGGGTATCAAAAAGTGAGTTACATCCTGTGAAAAACTTGTGCTTTAACTGCTGAATTACTGCTTAGAGCAGCATAATGAAGTGGAATTTTGTCATTGGCCGAGTCAAATCCGAGTCCGAGTCAAAAGTTCAAGTCATAATTGAAAAAATACTCAGTGGTCATCCAAAGTTGTTCATTGAACAACCCCCTGTTCAATAAACAACTTTTTCAAGTTTGGATCTCTGTCGGTGTTTTCCAACCGAAATATTAAATTTTGATGCTTTTGATGACGTCATCGATGACGTCATATCGCAAGACTAATTTGCAACTCCCTTGTTCATTGAACATTGGACCAGTTTGGATGTTGTTTTTTTTTCAATTATTCATTATTTTCCTTAACTCAGACTTGACTCGGACTCGGTTTTGACTCAGGAAATGGATTGACTTTAATCAAGTGGCCCTATTGATAGCCCATCGATGGCCTCATTACTTGCTCTATTATTAGCCTGGTTGGTAGCTCTATGAATTGCCCTAATTATGGCCTATTGATATTTTTAGTGTGTTTTGCGCATTTCAGATATTGATTCTCGTACTAAATGTATCTATTGTTAATGTTATTGTTATTTTTATAGTTAACATTGTTATCATCTTTATTTTAGTGATATCATTATTGATGTTATTATTTCAGGTGCAAGTTGGTTGTCGCAGTGTTGTGTGTTCTGATGTTGAACAACATGCAGTAAGTAAACAGAGCTATTACCTCCTTGCTGGTTTATGATACAGTAATTGCAATATCTCTATCCTAGCCGGCTTATAACACAGAATTATTATCTCCTAACTGGTTAATATTATCTCCCAGGTGGTTTATAATACAGAATTAAAAAATTATCTTCAAGCTGGGTTAGAACTTAATTTACAAAATAGAAAAATAGACAAGAAAAATATTCTGTTTCGCTTTAGATTGTAATTGAGGAAGAGAACAAGTTCTTGAAACTACTTGAGCTTCTCGGGATCTACCAAGAACAAGGTAACAAGTATCAATTTAGCGAAAGAAAGATAATTAACACCAATATAAAAGCAAAAGCAAAACGTGTGGCACGAATTGTTAATCATTAACGTGAACAGCAAAAGGTGTAGTAAAAAACCAATGGTCGGAATAGCATCAAGTCACGTCCTGTGGAGAGGGAAACACTTAGAACTTTGTCCTCCATTTTGAGTACGTTTTTTTTAGTTGGAAGAACAAAGCGATGTTAAGTAGGGCTAGACAGTAATTCTTAGTCTAAGGATTCTTTCATAACGAAATGACATTTCAATTTTGGTGTTCCTCTGGTGTGATTCTCACAGAACAATTGTGTTTGACTTGCCAGGGAGTGTTTTGGTGTTTGTTGAAAAGCAAGAATCAGCCGACATTTTGTTTAAGGATCTGTTACGGAGAAGTTACCCCTGTCTGTCGTTACATGGAGGTATGTATAAGAGACCAAAAACTTTCTTTTGCAGTCATGTGAGTGAGTATGGTTAAAATGGAGGAGGGCGCTTCTCTAAGTTGGCCTATCTCGTTCTAAAATGGGCAATTACTAAGTAAAAAAGTTTTAAAGACCTTTTAGCCTCTGTCATTTCTGTTCTTCAAAAATCAAAGTATTTGCAAGAGTCATGAGGCCGATATAGTAAATGGATATGATACTACACGTTTGTAAACTCTACCATGGACTGTTAATCCTTTCACGCCTACAGTAGTACTCAAAGTTCTTGCGTACCTACATCATTCTGTGCCTACAGTATTTGTCCACATCTTAGTTCTCCTAACATTGAAATAAGAAATTAGCTGATTAGTCCTGAGAACACGACTAAAAAAGACGATCAAAATACGATACAATAAAACAACTTTTTCTATTCTCTTCCGCTACGCTCAGGCGAATAGAAAATAATTCTGATTTAAATTAAATGTAGTACACTCAAATACAGAGAGGCATCGCACAAGGGTCAGAACACCACTGGCTGCTTGTTACAGAAAAGAATAATCCAACAAGAAATAAGGGCCAGGCAAAAATGATCCTGTGAAAAATTGTGCGACATCAAGTGAAGTTGAACTCAATAGAGAGCGGTTTATATGCACAAACAAATCCTCAAGGAAGAATGAGTGCGAACTGCTAATTACTTACGTACCAACAAGAAATCCATATTTATTTATATATTTATTTATATTTCATAATCCGCAAAGGTTGCCCATTACGAGAATACATATAAATCAAATAGCTGTTTTGTTAGCAATGATTGATAAGTGTTACATTAAAAATCATCGCGATCTTTTTTTGTTCCTTATTATGACAACATACACAATGTTAATTTTTATGCTTCGTTCCTTTAGGCATGGATCAGTTTGACCGTGACAGTACCATTGCAGACTTCAAGAACGGAGTCACCAAATTAATGGTAAGTACAACCTGACATTTCCACTGTGTTTCCAAAGAGATTCTGAGCTCAATATCAGTTAAAAAGATATTCAAGACTCATTCTGTGTTGAATTTTTACTTTATACAGATCGCTACATCAGTCGCTGCGCGTGGTCTTGATGTGAAAAATCTCAAACTCGTCGTAAACTATGACTGCCCGAACCATTACGAAGATTATGTTCACAGGGTGGGGTAAGTAATCAATTACCTTAAAAGTAACTATTATTATTATTATTATGGTTGTTGTTGTTGTTGTTGTTATTATTATTATTATTATTATTATTATTATTATTATCATTATTATTATTAAATTTTCAGCCTTGATTACTGCATTTCTCGCGTTGTGATTCGTTCAACCAGTCTCGGTTTTCAGCTCATTAATTTTTCTTAAAGGTATCCTCCAATGTCGATGTCCATAGTTAATCAATTACCTTATCAGTAACTATTATTATTATTATTATTATTATTGGCTAAATTTCTTTACTCACCCATACTTCATTATGCATACAAAGCTATTGATCTTCAGACCAAAATATCGGAGGTTAAACTTCGCTTTACGAGCAACCAAAAATTCTCGAAATCGCTGTTAGGGTTAGGAGTAATGGTGAAGGTTGGGGTAAGGCTTATATCTTTTAATTCCCGAAATGAAAACGCGGAGTTTGGCAACCATATAAAACCGCATGAAAATGTGAAGTTGGCGGCCATTACTGTATGCAATATTGAGAATGGGTGAGTACGGAAATCTTACCTTATTGTTCAATTCTCAGCCTTGATTATTGCATTTCTCGCGTTCTGATTCCTTCACTCAGTCTCTGTTTTCAACTCATGAGTTTTTTCTTTAAGGAACCCTCCACTGCGTACATCAATGTTTCCATATAAAACTTTACTAAGTCTATGTCCTTATCAACAGCTCAAATTTGATAAATCTGCGCATATAGCAAATTCCAAGCAATTTAGTTTGATCAGTTTTTTGTTTGAATTTCCCACCCGCCGCCATTTTGATTTGTGACGTTACTTGGTTGCGGTGCCAGTCTCCGCTCGCGATGAACACAATAGCAACGAAGGAGAGGGGGTCTGGCACTGCAACCACGTTACGTCATAATTCAAAATGGCGGCGCGCGGGAAATTCAAACTGTAAAACTGATGAAAACTAACTGCTTGGCGTTAGTTATATGCACAAAAACATCAGTTTCGTGATGCTGATATGAACACAGACTTAATATAAATTTTATTTGAGACCAATACTGATATATACAATGGAGGGTTTACTTTAAAGATCAGAAACCTTTACTTTCGAATAAACAATTTATAATGTTTCTTTTCCTGTTCTACATTCAGCCGGACGGGAAGAGCTGGCAACAAAGGAACGTCCTATACCTTCGTTACAAGCGAACAAGGAAGGTAAGAAACAGATCTAGAACCGTAGGACGATTACAGAGTAGGCTCTTTTACAACGTATTGAAAGCAATGGCAAAATTTAAATTTAAACTTCCACTTTTATGAAGCTCAGAAGAACTCCACAACAGGAAAAGTTCACACCCAGTGCACACGTCATAACCTGGCGTGACTTTGGTTTATTAATTTGGTTGAAAACAGTAACAGTTTTCGTGCTTTTTCCAGGGTGTACAACTTAACCAACATAGCAGGTGTGATGAAGACAAAGACTGACGACCAGTCAAGAGCTAACTCAGTGATAGAACTGTGTTGTTGTCACGATTTGTTGTACTATGTTTTGTTTATGGTCCACCAGTTCAGTTTTTAAAGTCTGCTTCTTTGAAATCAGTTGTACTTGAATTTAAAAAGACAGTAAAAGTTAAAACGATGAAAATGATGAAGAAAGTAGTGGTGTTGATGGTGATGATGATAATCGTAAGTAATGAAGTTAATCATAATGGTATCAGTTTTAAAACTGATCTTAATCATCACAGCAAACTATGTTCATAACAAGCAAAAAAAGTTGTTACGCTGCTGTAGTTTGAAATTAACACAGGAAAATGTCATTAGAATATTCGGAGTTAATTTCTGTTATTCGCAATACACATCCATTCTTAATACAAGTTCTTTGTCTTATCCCGGCGTGTTGCAGCAGTTTGACCTGGCAGGAAATAACAAGTGTTCTGTCAGGGTACGAAGCTGCAAACAGTAACTGAATGGTGTGTCGCTATCTTGATGTGTTGTGTTATAATACATTGAGACGAAACATTACCCACATTATTTTTCTCCTTGCTTATCAAGCCAACACCAGGAACTGTTTAAGATTTGATCCTGGTACTGCAAGGGTTTTATTGTTGTTGCAACATGATAGTTAACGTTTTGAATTTTGTTCCAGATATGCTGCAGATGTCATCAAGGTAGGTTGAAGTTCTCTGAACTATATGGTAAATTTAATTTGTATCTAGTCTTCAGTTCTTAAACTTGCCACAGATAGGTGGTGAATGCTACCAAAAATGAACGCTGGTTACTAGATATTTATGCAACATAATTTCTTATTAACGTTGAAAATCTATAAATTAAATGGCCTCGAAAACTTGTGCTCTCGCTACCAAAATTTTGCCTCTAGTAAGCAGCTGGTTACCTCAAAAAAGTTAATTTCGAGCCCAGGTTTTAATGGTGTGCACTCTTATGGCTTTGTACTGTTTTGAAATTCCAAAAATTACTTAACTTTTAAAATATATCAAAATAGTACTTCAAAGTTGAAAGGTAATTTTAGACAAACGTTTTTGACTTACAAAGTCATCTTCCGGTAAATGAACTAGTACTGCGGCAAGGAGACATCATATAAACTACATGTTCTCCTTCTCTTAACTTTGTAAGTCGAAAATGTTTGTTTTGAGTTACCTTTTAACTTTGAAGTACCATTTTGATATATTTTAACCTTGATGGCGTTTTTTACAATAAACTTTTGTTTTGCCGTTATGCATTACCTCAAGCACGATAAACTGGGTCTTTTGTTTTGTATCGGTATTTTTTCTTTTTTTTGCTTTCCCACTCTACGATCTTGTTTTGTTTGTTTGGAAGATGAACTGTTATAAAAGACAATTATTAAATTCAATTAAACCATAAGAAATTTTTTTTGTTACAGTGACTGTTGGTTGTTGTTGTTTTTTTTTATGTTATGGTTGTTTGTAATTTATTGTGAAAAGTAGAGCAACATAAATGTGGCTACAATGAATTTGGTTTTGTGTTACTGATAGTCGCTTTTGACAACTAGTTTAGCAGCAGCCATTTGTTATGACTGTATTACCTACGCTTGCTTTATCTCTTCTGTAATAATCCGCTTTGATTATTACATGCTGTACAAGAGGATATTGTTTTAAAGAAGAAATTATGGTTAATGCTAAGAGGTTATGACCTTTCTTTTTACTATGACATTATAGTGTAATGTATTTTTAATAGTTTGGAAAGATAACATCTTTTATATCTTCCTCTAATTCTTTCTTCTGGTAAAACAGCTAAGTTTAGTTACGTAGTGCATGTTATAAATCAAATTGCATTTATTCCCAAGCATTATGCAGCAGTTTGACCTGGCAGGAAATATCAAGTGTTCTGTCAGGGTACGAAGCTGCCAAGAGTAACTGAATGGTGTGTCGCTATCTTGATGTATTGTGTTATAACACATTGAGACGAAACATTACCAACACTTTTCTATTCAGCACTGCCTACTGTCATGTTTGTTCGCAAGTATCATTTTAAGTGTTTAACTAAAGCAGGAAATATTGCAAGTGCTCTTGTTTTTTGTTGTAAATAATCATTACTTAAAACATTGTTTAAAAGTTGTTTTTTAAATATGTTTTTGTTATTGTGTAGGCCATGGAGTTATCAGGAACCACAGCACCAGAAGATGTTAAACGTCTTTCAAAAGAGTTTAAAGAAAGTTTGAAGGCAGTAAGTATGTCGTAACTTGTGCATGTAGTGTGTTTTTAGTTGGTTCTTTCACTGACCAGTCACTGTTTTTTGTTCAAAGGAGGGAAAGCATATTGTGAAGAGCAGTGGCTTCGGTGGCAAAGGTAAACATTCTACGAAGCTTTGTTATCATTTTACTTAAGTTGAAACAGTTCAGCTTTTTCGCAGTTTGAGTTTGGGGTTTTCCACGAGCGGTGCGTAAAGAAACTTTGGCCCTGTTTACATTATCCCCTGACGAAAACTAGCAGCATGGCTGAGCGTTTTTGTTAATCCTTTTAGTCCCAGTTATAATGGTAAATTCTCCGTGGAGAGAATTACAAGTTCTAATATCTTTGAACCTCTGTTAATAAAAGTTTGCATCTTATTTTATTTTCAAGAAGGCCTAAATATTGTGAATTAATTAGTGCAAATAGCTGTACAAACTCGTGGTTTGTTTCTCTGTAGGATACAAGTTCAATGAAGAGGAAGCCGCAAAAGCTAATGAAGTGAAAAAAATGCAGAAATGGGTTAGTCATTGCTACTTAAAGAATTGCCTTTATTGTCATTTAACATGTACCAAGTCCAGAAAAACCTGAACTCCTGGTTTCTTGAGTTAATGCATTGGGTTACAAAGATTACTGGCTGTGTTAAACTCATATTCATTGACTGGACATTGTGTAAACTGGACAGTGTGAAAAGGTAAACACGACCTTAAGTTCAAATTGAGAATGATTTGCACTAGTGGGTTGTTCGAAAAAAGTATCAAATTTGCATGAGACCGAAGTAATCGCCAGGTTTTTGAACGAGCGAAAATCAGCAACTAGCCAATAACAACACTTTATTTCACTCTTATTTTGCTCGGTCTACATGAATTAAATAAGTTAAGAAAAGGAAAGATGCTGGTTGCCTGAAATAACCATAGGGGCTAAACAAACCAGGCAACCAGCGGGGTTTTTTTTTGTCAAAATTATTTTTGCTTTTTTTTTTCTGTGAGAGTTAACACTAGTATTTTTTTTATCAGAATTGTTATCAACATTATGCGGTTTTGACCGACTCCATTAATTTCGCTGATTTTTGTTTTTATTTTGTTACACGGATATCCCTTGAAATGAACATACATACTAAAGCTCCACCTTGTTAACACTGTTTTAATGCTGCAAAGCGTAGATGGTATTAATAATAACGCACAAGTCTTGTGCTGAATGTTGATCAAAACATCTCTAACTGCACAAACTGTCGTTTAGGCTCTCGGCCTACAAGACTCAGACGATGAAGCTGAAGCAGAGGAGAAGGCGGTTGAAGAGGTCAGTAAAATGTCATTTACCCTCCAGTCGTACTGTTTCTTTTTGGCTGTTATTCCAGCTAGCTTAGTTAATTCTGGCGCACATAGAAAGTTGCAAATAGACACTAGTGATATAGGTGATAAAAACCTTTTGTTTGCTTAAATAGATCGTCAGGAAGATTGACGAAGTGTTCAGTACCACACCTCAGATAAAGAAACAAGCACCAGTTGGGGGTACGGCATCTGCAGCGGAGATCAAGGGTGAACAACAAGGTAAATATCTCTCTCTTCTCACTTCTGTTCCCTCCTCCTTTCCTCCCTTCTTCTTCACTCCCCTCTCGTTTTAACCCCTTTGATTCCCCTCTCTTTTTCTCCCTGCCTCTCATTTCCTCCACTCATACCATCCCCTCTCCTTTCTTCACTTCTTTCCCCCTCTCATTTTCTTCCCCGCTCCTTATGTCCCCACTCTTTTCTCTAATTTCCTGTCCTCTTTTCTTCTCCACTTCTCATCCTTTTCTGTTCTCACCTCTACGCTTCCATTCCTTATCCCCTTAACCTCTTCTTCATTATTAGTTTATAGATCAGAAGATTAATTGCATTAAAATTTTAGCTTGCTGAGCTACACTGCTTGTTCTTTAACAGCCAAGTTGAACCTGGCAACAAGTATAGCAGCCAAAATCAACCAGAAGATAAGTGCCGGTACAAATGTAAGTATGCTTTGTTTTAGGGTTTCAGGGTTGCGATATACACCCTCGGCACAGGCAGTGAAGGTCTTCTATTCTTTTGACCAACTAATTGAAAAAGAAATAATTTTTAGTTTAAAAGTGTGAATAATATCCAGGTTTTTTAGGTTGGTTTTGCCTGACGGTTTTACATTTTACTCTAATACAACATAATTTTAACAATTTCCTCTCCCAACCACCCCCCACCCCATGTGGTGCTCGTTTGATCCGTCTTCTCGTTCGAACACACCCTCGCCCAAAAAAATCCAGGCTAAGAGCCTGTTGGAGCTGGAATGAAAACTCCGCACGTATTAGTTGATATTGTTGATTAATTACTGTGCTTTGTGTTTATCTTGTAGAATCTGGACCTGACTCAGCAAGCAGCGAGTCAAATTATTAAGGGAGGAACGGTCAGCGCTCTTACGGTACGTTTACACAAACTGCGTAATGCTCATCTCGTGGGTTTCTTCATGGAATATGTCAGAATTTGATTGACGGTATTTACGCTATAATTTTAACCGTATAATTCGGGATATGTGTAAGTTTATGATGTTTCCAACTTGGTAGACCGGTTTAAATGTAAGAAATTGAGTACAAAAATCTCTTGGAAACCATGTTTTCCCGTATATTTTTGTAAACTCTTGTGTGACAAAGTGGTCGTAGTATTTTCGTTTCTCATCCATGAGTTAATAACTTATACAGCATTTGATCATTCAAGATTGTGATACGCGACAGTAGAAGTTAGCTTCTAAACTGGAAAAATTACGAGGCCAAGAAGCTGTGTCCACCAGTAGATTGAAATGCTGTCGTGTTTCATACCATGACCTTCCCCCGGCTGCTTTTTTATGCCAAGTGTCCCAGCTTTTCTGTGTTTTCTACAGGGCCTGGGGCTAGCTAAACAACTGGCAGAGAAAGTTCACTCCAAGCTCAACTACGTGGCGCCATCCGCTGAACCGGAGCAGAGTGAACAGCAGGCGGCAGAGATGGAGCGTTACGAGGACGAGATTGAAATCAACGACTTTCCACAGTCGTGCAGGTGGAAGGTTACCTCAAAGGTGGGTCCGAGTTGGCTGGTCTGTTTATGCTGTTCATGGGCAATGTACATGTACTTTCTCTCAATTGTAGGCGGATTTCAGTATGACGTCATTCTTTACATTTGCCTCGTTAAAGTGCCTATGAAGTTAAAAAAATTTATTACTTCCTTGGATAAACCTTGCTAGTAAGAATAGCGGTGATAGTTTTTTTTCAAAATCTTTTATGGTTCTTGAAATCTCAACATTTAAAGTTCTTAATTAATGACGTAATGTGGGGTTCCAACAAATTTGCATTTTTTTAAAATCGGGTGCCAATCTGTAACCTTTTGACGTATTTAAGCCAAACTTGGGCTGCTGATGCATCTCAAGGTAGTAGATCGCCACTGCAGGTTTGGCTCAAATTGTCCAAAGGTTATGGATTGGCAGCAGATTTAAATAAAACCCAAATTTGTTGGAACCCCACATTACGTCATCAGTTGAGAACTTTAAATGTTAATACATCAAGAACCATAAAAAATTTTGAAAATATTTTGAAAAAATTTTTTTACCGGTATTCCTCATTTAGCAAGGTCTATCCACGGAAGTAATAACATTTATTAGGCACTTTAACTTAAATCAAACATCAACATTGAGACAAAATGAGTCCCAAATACGATAGAGTATCGTAAAGTGAATAGTCATTGAAAATTTTAGCTTGATACACAGAGTACTTTGAGAGAAACGAGGCTTCTAAAGTTGTAAGATTACAAAGATAATATGACAGGGTGGAAAGAGTTTCCTCACCTCCATACAATTACCGTAAGTTTTGGAGTTCTAAAAGGCTTATTTCTCCGAAAGTATCACATCTGTCAAGCTCAAACTTTGACTTCCTACTAACTGCGCTACACTCTATTAAATTTTCGACTTACTTTGTTTGAATATGGAAGTTGAGTTTATGCTTTAAGTATGTAACTAATGAAATCCGCCTATGAAAGTGTTGAAGCAAGAGACTTGTCAGGTCTGCAGCCGTTTCACCAGACAGATCTTGTAGGTTGTCTGCCCTGGGTACAGCGCTGCATATATTGACCCAACGGTGCGTCGCTATCTTGACTTCTTCTTGTATAATCCGTCAAGACGAAACACACCAACACTCTTGTACCGTGTACAAGTAAGGCATCAGAGACCTGTGGATGGGTGGAGGATGGGAGGGAAGGAGAGGGGAAGAGGGTGTTCGAAGGACTGAGGAACTGGCAATATATAAGGATCTTAAAGTAACATACTAATAGGTTTAACTAATGTTGCTCTTTATCAAAACAACCTAGTATCTGAGCCCAAGTAAAGTAGCATTTATTTGCACTTTTAGCTTACAATTTTTCAAATTTTACATACAATAATCAAACAGAATGAGATTGCAGGCCACCTGTGATAACCATAAGGGCTAGTTGGAAGCAGGTGGCCTTTACAAAAGAGAAAATATCATGAGTAATTAACAAGGGTCAGAATGTGGTTAGCGGTGATAAAGTCAACAGGCGGAAGCGCACCATGTTATACGTAACGATTTTCTTACTTTTTACGTAATAGTAATTATATTGAAGCACTAGAGAGATGTATCCTTTTTTTATAGCAGCTATCATTGGGAACGGCCCCAACTAACATCCATTATCTTACTGGGAACGGCATGATTAACACCCCTTATCTTATTAAGAACGGCCTGATTAGCATCCCTTATCTCATTGGGAACGGTCTTAATTATCATCCATTATCTTACTGGGAACGGCCTGATAAGCATCCCTAATCTTGTTGGGAACGGTCTGATTAGCATCCCTTATCTCGTTGGGAACGGCGGTATTAGCATCCCTTATCTCATTGGGAACGGTCTGATTAGCATCCCTTATCTCATTGGGAACGGTCTGAATAACATCCCTTATCTCGTTGGGAACGGCCTGATAAGCATCCCTTATCTCGTTGGGAACGGCCTGATAAGCATCCCTT
>JAOBAT010099469.1:0-16153 GCA_026413305.1 Hydrozoanthus tunicans
CGTAGAAACTTGTTAGTTGGTAACTTTTAAATATTTTATAGTAATTTGTTTTATTTTACTCAAAACTCTAAGGACATCTTTTTGATATAGTTTAGGTATTAGATAGGTAATTAATGTTTTAATATATAGTGTAATAATCATATTTTTAAATTGAAAAGCGCCTTGAACTTAGGGAGATGTGCGCTATATAAAACAATATTATTATTATTATTATTATTATTATTATTATTATTATTATTATTATTTAACTGTGCTTGTCTGTAGCTGTAATATACCCAAGACTTTGTTAAAGTATTAAGCATCAAAACATTCACCACTAGATAAGGTAAATAATAATTGTTTTAGTCTCGCTGCACTCTTACATCTTCTGTAGCTTTTTATAGTACAGATCACACCCAAAAACTGTTTGTTTCAGTTAACAATCATTAGTGCAATATTCTAGCTATTTACATGGGTGATGGAAGGGGGGAGGACACTGGTTCCCCAAGTAATTTGGTTGCCCACCCCCCTCACCCCAATATTTTTTTGGCTTTAGTTACAACAGCAACTTTTGAAAAGGAATTTTTTATTGGGGAGGGCCGGGGGCACTGTGGAGATTGTAATAACTCACTATAAAATTTGAAATTCCTATTCAAAAGTTCATAATTTATTCTTAGCCAGAAATTATTGGGGGGGATGGAAACTACAACTCTTATTTAAAAATTCCTGTTGTTAGCCAGAAACTATTTGGGGTGCCAGTGCCTACCCAATTCTGTTTCCATGAAAGATATGAAGGAAATCATATATTTCAAGATAAAAAAGAAAGTTTCAAGTTGTAACTCTTGTTTCCGTCTCGATAGAATAAAAACGATAAAAAATACTTTGGTCAAAAATTTTTGTGTCTTCAGTTGTTGTTTTAAAATGACTTGCCTTTCGCAATTTGATTTTGTTTTATTTTCATACATTTTTGGATAAGAGACGTCCAAGGCAACCCTTGTGCGCTTGGTTAGTGTTTTTTACGGTCTTTGAACAACTGGGCCCCGGGGGATAAATTTAGTCAACGGGACTGTTGATAGGGAAATGAATTATTTTTCAAATGTGGTCTTTAAACGTGAACTCGTGAGAAAAAGGATCCTCTTCGAAAAAAATAATATGGCCAGCTGATCACGAACCACTTAATTTTTGTTCCATATTTTTTGGTTTCTATTTTTTTCTGCCTGACATCACACCCGTTGTTCTCAGTATTGCTTAGTTAGTAAATATTGACATTTGATCCCATAGTGCCACGCACTTTGACTCGGCGGGTAAATATTCAGAAGAGAAAAAGATCGAATGGCTGCTGCAGAGCAAAAGACGGAACCGCAAGGCTCCAAATGTAGGAAGGTTCTTGTCGCCGTTGATGGAAGTAAAGCGAGTTTGAGAGCGTTTGATTGTAAGTTCAAATTGCCCCCTTTCAGTGCACACTCGCCGTGCTTAATTCTCACGCCTTTTCCGGTGCCCTAACTCTAGTCTCACGAGGCTTAAAAACGCGGGAGAATTGGGCTTTGAAAATGTAAACCCGGCAATGTTGCAAGCGTTATACATATATATCAGACATATATTGCCGGTATTCTGTAATAATTGGTAAAAGTTCATGGCTCCTAGCTAGTCATAGTAAAGTCGATCCTAACGAGTTTTTTGTTCGTTTTTTTTTTATTTTAATAATGTATAAAGAGCAAAAACCTCTTCAATAACCCAACAAAACTCGTTAGGAAAGAAAAACGTTTAAAAGAAAATCTGTTTAATTCATTCTTTTATACTATAATATGTGATCGTAGTGCACTGATTGGAGGTCTGAACTGAGCCACGAATCTTTCTTTAGTAATAACACGCGATTAGCAGAGAAAAAAAAATCGCCCTCTGGTCTGTGAAATTGCCTTTAAGCTAAAACTAAAAGTTAACAAATAGACTTTTTTGCAAAACGCTGGCCGACTACAGCAGTTGAACATAACGTTGTCGCATGAAAACTTTCGAATCAAAGAATATAAAAGCTAACGCGTGCAATTTTGCACGTAATAAGTAATGTAAAAATGCAAATTTTAAAAATATTTACGTATGAATTATAAATTATGGTAAACAAAGTGTTTTCTTATGAGCTTTATTTTAGTTTGAGTCCAAAAATAGTACTTGTCTCTTGCAGCATATACAGAATATGGTGTAAATGGTTTCTTTGGAAAAACTAGCTTCATGTTGGCATTAAGATTATATCAATGTTTTCTTTTTGATGCTATACTGGTTATTTTAGCTTTTGAATGTATTAGGAAAACTGCAATTGGAAAATCTATTTTTCAGCCTCTTTAAAATCTAACCCAGGGGAGGGGTAGGTGAGTAAAACTTTTCTTTCTGGGATTCATCGAAATTAATGGTATTGAGTATTTCCAACATATAACTTATCCTTGCACTTGACCCTTTGAGGTTGAGTATTCCCAAAACAGGGCCGGTGGAAGCTCAGGTTGATTGGTAGCAGAGAAGATTTTATCAAGCCTCCTGGAGGTCTGGGGGCATGCTTCGATATTGGCAAAAAATTTGGCAAAGTAAACACACTTGCTGAAACACCATTCTGCATTCACTGGGAGTATTTTCATTATTAAAGAAATATTTAATAGTGCAAACAGAAAATTGTTTTTGGTCTAAGAATTAATTTATGGGAGGGCAGGCACTAACCCTACCCTTCTGTTCTGCCAGCTTTGCTAAAACTCAATTGTTTTCTAAGATACTGCACTTACACACTATATCCACAGGGTACTTGGAGAACATCCATGCTGATAAAGATGAGCTTCTTGTCCTTTATGCTGTTGAGCATCCCCACATGCCAATGCCTTGTAAGTATGTACTCTTGCCAGTTATTTATAGAATCTGGTTAATTATTAAACCCTTGCTTAACTATTATTAAAAACTAGCTTTAATTTCTTTACTTTAAATAAATAAAAAATATTATCTAGTAAAGCAGATTAATATGAATACTCTTTACGCTTTGTAGAGCTGATTAATAAACTGGCATTCACAAAAAATAAATAGAATTGGGTCTCGCACAATTAAGACCTGATCCTTAATTCCTGGATTTTTACATCCCAGGAGAGATGGGGAGGGGAAGTACTTTGGGGTAAAAAGAATAGGGATTACAGGAAAATGTGAAATATCAAAAATATACCCTAAAGGAATAGTCTTCAATCAACCAGCATTGCTTTTGAAAAAAGCATTATAAATTAATAACCCAAGTTAATCTCACCTGATTGGTGGAGAGTCGAAAAAACCGTGCTCTGTAAGAGAGCACATATATGTAATGCTTTTGAAAGTCTCACACAACACTGAGTCAAAATCTGCCACAGTCACTTGACGAACACAGCTCGTGATTTTCAAGTTTTTTATCAATTCTTCCAACATAGTCCCCGGCATTGCACTGAAAATGTGTTTTGTTGCTTAATAGAGAAAGGTGCAGAAAAAAATAACACTGCTCTTTTTTGAATCCCAAAAATATACCACTTTTCTAAGTAATAACTTTGATTCTTATCTGAATCGAATAGCCCTAAAAAACACCAGATTGCCAGTTATTACCCCTTAAAAAAATATACAAGCACCCCTTTTATACCTTTAGAGGGAGTTTTAACCCCCCACAGAAATAAAGCATCTGTCAGCGAGTACTTACATTATAATTTAACAACATAAACTACACAAAATGCCCTTGACTAATCGCTGTCATGAAAATATAAAATTGATATAAAATCTTTTTCCCTAAGTTTTGTTTTTTTCTTGCTACTTCAACAGATGGACCAGGAGTCTTTGAAGAATGGACCAGAGAAATGCAGGCACTTGAGAAACATGGGAAAGAGTTGCTGGCAAGCTTCGGAGAAAAGTGCAAAGATGTAAGATTCTCTACTAGTTTTGTTTACTGGATTATCTTATGTCCATCAAGTTGGTTAACTGAGATCAAGTAATTAAGTAACTACAAAGAGTAGTTAAAAATATATTTCTGAAAATCAAGTGATAAAAAAATGGTTGTGTTGTGAAGATACAGTGCTTTAAAGGGCCAAAAACACTAACAATTATTCTTGTTACCACTAAAAGTGTTTGGCAATTAAGGATGTTTAAGAAAATATTTTTTGAATATATTCTCATTTTTTTATAAACATTTGAAGTTCAAGTTTTGTTGGTTCAAGACCATGTTTTAAGGGGACTGGGTTATAATGTCATTCCCGGACATCTCTGGATCAAAACACAGCAAGATGGACTTGAATGAATCAGAGATTTTGGGTTCAGAAGTAAATTCCAATTCCTCATACAGTTCTCAGTTCTTTTGTCCCTTTGTGTTTAGAAAAGATCTCATTTGCTCAATATTTAAGTCAAGAATGATGTCATAACCCAGTCCCCCATAAATTAAATGGGGTCATGAACCTAGTTTGAGCCACTTTAGAAAAAAACTATTTGACCAAACATCGAAAAAAAAATTTGCTTAAGTACTTTAAATTGTTTGTGAAATGATTTGATCTCAAAAAAGTTAATGTTCTATGCACTTTAATAATATTTAAGCTACAACTAACCAGCTGTACTGATAATTTAGATTTTGATAAAACAAATTAAAGAACATTTTTAAGCAGCTATAGTGTTCAACCAAACAAGACTTTATGATGCTTAACATATTTTATGATAGACATAACACACACCTAAGTTAAGAACTCATGCTTGCTGTGAGATAATTTTACAAGGATTTTTTTATTTTATTTCTATGGTAGAAAAAGCACAGGTTGATTCTTGAAAGTGGTAAACCTGGTGAGGTAGTCTGCAAGGTTGCAAGAGAAGAAAAGGGCGACCTTATTGTTGTTGGTAGTAGAGGAAGGAATGCCATTCGTCGAACCCTAATGGGAAGCCATAGCGATTACATAGTCCACCATGCTCACTCTCCAGTGTTGGTGGTTCGACCCCCAGAGGGCCATCACCACCATTGAATATGTGCTTAAATGAACCAACATCAAGATTTTGATTCTCAATTACCAACTCTTATTGCTGTTACATTGCTATGAAAAAGTTTTACCCATGCAATACAGTAGCACTTTAAAAAATAAAGTTCCATTCACCAAAACTAATTGTCTGGAAGCATTTTCAAGTTCACTCAGAGTTAATAAAAAGCCTGCAAAGATGAAGTCACAAAATTACCATCAATGATTTTATATGAGAGCATTAAATAATGGCTGATAAACTAATGTGGAATATTATTTAACAGTGATCTCTCAAAACCGAGATATTTTTTAATACCACGTCATCCATCCACTATTCCCTTACTGATCAACTGTCTTCAATATCGTCAAAAGTAACCATGAACAATTTTAAATCAACTGTTCATCGTAGTTTTATACCTTACTAAATTATATAAAACATTCCCATACCAGTCAAAAGCAAATCGCAGTTCAGACATTATTACTCTGATACAGCTATCATGTTACAAGTGTACAATTATTACCACTCTTACTTTAAAAAGTAATAAGATAGATAATAATAAATAGTAGATGCAAGGTTTTGGTTTTTTATACAGTAGAAACAAGATTCCCTGCTGGCTGTTCTACTTGGCAGGAACTGTACAGTTGTGAGGGAAGGGAGGGGGGGCATAACTGAAAGCTGATGATGAATTTTCCAGTATAACTTCTACAAGAAATTTAGTGGATGGATATTTTGAATCTAATTACAAGAATTGACTGTCCTGATGGAAGCCACTGCTTTGCTCTTTGTTGATTTTAAACAATTAATTTGAAAAGCATTCACAAAAAAAACTATCACATCAAAACATGTTTTTATTCAAATGTTCGTTCTTTCTAAGAGGTCATCTGATTGATTAAAATGAACTGCGTACTGCTGAAAGATTCTTTAATGCAGTTAATGATCTTACACAAACCCCAGTTTTGTACAATATGTTATGTAACACATGCAAGAAAGACTTTGGAGAAGATCCAATGACCAACTTTTAATTTACATCTGGCAAATTTGACTGACACATAATAAGTAAGTATAATTTATACTAGTTACTAGGTGTGAGAACTAATTAAATCTCATCTTGCAATCTTCCTGAACCTTTCTGAAGGTTCTAGTGAAAAAATGATGCAAGTGACCTACAATGAAGTTGTCAACTCTCCCTTCATTATCCCTTTATCTATTCATAACCAATGGGAGAACATACATTTTCACTTTGTTTTTGCACTACACCCTTCACTTGCAAAACATACACATTTTATTATGCAAACTCATGGATAAATTCATTTTCTGAATCATCTACTAACCACTGACAACGGGTATTTGCAAAGGACTCCCATTAAGGAGAATTTTAGTTGCCCTTCAGAAGTTTAGAAGAAGCCAAACTTTAAGCTCTTGGTTGCTTGAGTGCATAATATAGGGAAAAACTTAAATCTTAATTGATAAAATAAAAAGTAAAGTGCAGTGCACTATTAATTCAAACAATTATAATTATAAGACAGTATAGTGCAGTGGTCACCTCATTAACACAGCCACCTTGTTATAATGGTCACAATTTTTTGGTCAGCTGGAGAAATGGCCTTACACTTTCTTATAAAAAAATATGGTCACCTCCATTTTCTGGACAGCAGATGAGGGTATTAATGAGGTCTCACTGTAATGGCATTCAAGTGGCATATTTACTAAGATACCTTGCATATACAACACAATTTACAGTCATAAATGTTTATTTACTTTTCTTAATAAAAACTTAATTCAGTTAAGAACACTTCAAGTTTTTGTTAAAGAAGCTTTGAGCATGCACCAGGCATGCCCAAGTAGTTATGTTAGCCAGGGGTAAGTTGCTTTGAAGCCACAAGGTTGTGTAATCGTCTCACCAATGGGTGATCGATGGCAACCCCATGGCAGAGGAGCAACCCTGGCCACAAGTATGTACTACTCTCATTATGGGTGGGACAGATCCCCATGGTAGAAAAGAAAGCCTCAGGCTACAAGATTACAACTGTAATACTCTCATTATAGGTGGAGCAGAACCCTACGGCAGGAAAGCAACTCTGGCCAAAGTGATACAATCACTTGTTTGCATTAGCCCCAAACTAATTCTGGCCAAGTAATCATTCAAATCTAGATTACCTTCTTAGTACCAAGTAGGTATTTCTGAAATTTTTTTTGGAAACTCACCAACTAGAAGCCAACCTTAAAACACGCCTTGGCACAGAAACTATCATCTAAGCCTAAAGCTTAGAACATTGTAGTTATAAACAGCAATCGGTTGGAACCTTCAGGCAAATTTGTTTACAGTATCGTTGTTAGCAATGTTATGAATAATCTCTTGTTGGTTCTTAACTCCTTCCTAGAGCATCATACTTATTCTCCAGATCCAGTCTAGGAGTTCTTGTAGTTGGGTTCTCCATGCCTCTTGATCCATGCCTTACTGGTTCAAAGTTCCTGCCTCCAGGAGAAGTCTCTTTACTGAAAACGAAATTAATTAAAATGATTGACGACTGTAATTATTCATTAAAAACTAAAATTCTTTACAGTCTAAACTGAAGTGTTTAATGGTTTCTCTAACACTTTTAACGGCCACTGAAAATTTCTTAATGGTTTTTTGAATGTCCTTCACGCTTTCCCAAACCCTTTTGCCAGTTACTGAACAGGTCCTGAACCCTTAAACAGGTAAACCGTTTTTGTCTGTTTTCCTGTGTGACGCCACAATTTTGTTATCTCTTTGCAAATGCACAATATGAATTTATTCCCAGTTAAAGCCTCTGTCTACTATAATTTGCCAGAGTGCCCAGTTTCTTGTATATAAGCCAACAGTTTCTTGAATGTATATGTCAAAAGGATTTCTTCTGATTTTCAGAAGCAAAATATAAACAAGAAGTGAAATAGAACAGAAACTGGAAGAAACTGAAAAGAAAGAAGCTGGAGAGGGTTTTTTTTTTACATAAAACTTTGAAACATAATTTGAAACAGTTCACAAATTAACACCAAATACAAATATTGTTCATGTTTTTATTATATAAACTGTACATTTTATGTGTTAGCTTTAAGTTTTTGTTTTAATGAAAATAATAACAAAACTGTTAGAAGATCATGTTTTATAAAAAAATGAGATGAAAAAATATTATTATCAATAATTTTAATTTGTTAACCAAGATAGTAGAATTGAGAATTTATTTTTTTCTTGTTTGGTGCTCATTGTTTTAATAGTTTTAATGTCTATTACCCATTCTATCAATTTACTTGTCAGGGTTAAAAAAAAAAAGCTGCCAGCAAATTTGCAATTGTTCTGGCCAATTTTTTTTCACTTGCAAATTTGTGATGAAGTGATGCTAAAATTTTAAAGAGGGAATCAGAAAATAGCTGCTTGTAAGATCAGAGATAAACCTGATTCGACTGCCACTAAAAGATGAGAAGCATTGATTTAGATTTTCTTGCAACTAATAATGTTATGTGAGATTTGTTCATGCAAAAAAAAAAAATTAGCCAAAATTATGATCTAGGATGAACAGCATACAAAATAAGACTTAATTTTTGAACTCTTCAGGCAAATAAATTATAACAACTAAGTACTGTACCAACCTTTTTGGATTGGCTGTAGCTTGCAGTAAACTAGGAAATGCAATTTCACTGCTGATCTCTGGCGCTCTGTTCATTCGGCCACCTCCCAAGGCCTGTCTCATACCGGGAGGTCGGTAGGCACCAGACGCTCCTGGTGGCCGATACACACCAGTTGGTTTAGGGGCTTCTTGCTCTGCTTCCTTTGCAGCTAAACAACAGTAAGAGCAGTTCATCTTGGAGCATTTATTCAAAATTATTTTCAATCAAGAAATAATCACAGTTAATTGTTACCAATGTTCAAAACTCACAAAGTACAGTACAACAAATCTAATTTGAACATTAAAGAAAGTAAAACTTGTGATAAAAACATTATTTGTATTTAAAAAACAAAAATCTAAACTATGTCTCAAAACAAAAGTACATATTTTATTAGTTTACCTGATTGAGATTGCTGATTCTGCCAAGGGCCTGATTTTTCTTTCTTTGATGACGAATCTCCTGAAGAGAGGAACTTCGATTTCAATTTTACTTTAATCAGGAAAAAATGAACTGCCCAACATCACACCTGATCCACCTAAAGCTTCAATTAGCTAGTCTAGGCTGAGTAATGGAAGATGAAAGAAGCAACTGAAGGGCCTAGTGCAAAAATGATGTAAGTGACTTTGTATGAAACACTAAACTATCCCAATGGTTATCAAGAGATAACTGGCATAACATAGGGAGAATTGAGAGCTTCACCAAAAGTCACTTATGTTGTTTTTGAACCTAAATAAAATCAATGGTTTTAAATCAGTAACTAACAGTCTTAGACATTTGGAACAGTGGGAGCCCCTCCTAACCCTGGCATAACTAAAAAGCATTGGCAACCAAATAACAATGCATAACTGTGGGAGAGGGGGAGGGGCTCTCATTTTTTATTTAAAACTTTTCAATTATTTTATCCAAGGCTGTAGGTCAAAATAAACCAAATATAACATAATATACTTTTCCTTGGTCTGAGTTGAGGATTTAGGTAACAAGCAGCTCATAAATTAAATTTCAAGATTTAAAAAAAAGTTTTTTGCATGGAAAAGCAGCTAGCTAACTCTTGGCAGATCAACCCCAGATTGCTTAGACTGTGGACTAAAGCTTTACCTTGTCCCAACTTGACCTTATCTTAACCCAGAGGAGGGATAGGTGAATAATTTCAACAAAACTTGGATTTATAACTCATCTTTAGAAAAAGAAAAAAAAGGGTTACAAAGAGGCCTTTTCCAAGTTATACTCGGTCGCACACAAAAAAGCCTTCCAATTTGGGGCTGGGTTAAAAATTACAGCAAATATATTGTGTGAAAAATAATCACCTAGCCTCAGCAAAAGCCTGGTAAATCCTTTCTGGAGCCAAAGTGGCTCATAGAGTCAGCACTTATCTCCGGTTTTGTAGTGTTAAACAGATGATGGTCTTTGAAGACCCCTGGACATGACACTAATCCATTGCAGGTTAGTCCCCAGCAGAACTGGTACTTATTTATACAGCTGAGTCAACTGGAACAAAGTCAGGTTAAATGTCTGAGTTGTTCAAGGACACAAAACAGTGGTCTTATCGGGGCTCAAACTCGCAACCCTAGGATTACAAGACAGACAAATGCACTAACCACTCGACCACTGCACCCAGCCTCAACTTGAAGGTTTTGTTTATGCACAGCAGAAACAGTGTAGTTTAGAATTAATGGCCTCTTAGCAACAAGTCCCATGATCATAAATGCAACAAAGGTATTAGAAAATGATATTTCCATTGTTTACAGTCATAACTTGAAAATGTTTTCTCTCACCTTCTTCACCATCCTCATCCTGGTCATTTGAATCATTAGCTTCTTTTTCGTCTTTCTCCCTGAGAGTAAAGGTTTAACACAAAACAATTTACAGTATGTTACATATATTGTATTATCACATCAAACAAGTTACAGTGAGACAATGTAAAGAACTACTGAAGATGAAAAGCAAGGTATTCCCAAACAGATTACATGAAACACATTAATTCATAATCTGCAGTTATCAGTCCTGAGGAAATTGAGTGAGTAGACTTTGAAGTTCTGACAGTGTAGCTTGTGAAATCGGCAGTGAGGTTCTCCTTGCCCTATACTGACCCTAGTATCCAGTTGTTATTTGTCTGAATTGTTAGTGTAAGCAAAATGTAAGATTTTAAAATTAAACTAATTGGAACTGAAATGACTGACCACAAACAAACTGTGATAGTACTAAAGAAACACTGAGTAACTGAAAATATTGCTCTAGACTGATATTGTGCACTCTTAATGCATTCTAATCAGTAGAGCAGTTTAAAATTCATCATGTTATATTAAAGAAACACTTAATTATCAAAATTACTATAAACTGCTCTAGACTGATATTGTGCAAGTTTTAAAGCATTCTAGACAATACAGCAGTTGAAAATTCAATGTAAGTTCAAGATGGCATTTCAAAGTTAAAAATAAAACAAAAAAAGAAAGTAGCTGTTCTATTTCACTTACGAGATCTGCAAGGCTTGTATTCTGAGTCCAGAATAATCTTTCTTGGTCGGTTCTTCGAAGTCTAGCCACTCATCTTCCTCCTGATAAGAGCAGAACATCAATTTAGGGTCAAGTGAGTTAAAAGACAAAATGACATTTAAAACCATAAATAATGGCAGGGGTAGAGAGTCAAAAGCAAATAAACAGTTGTTACCAGTGTTCTCAAATTGTCCCAGAGGAGAAGGTTAAAGCTTAAATGTAAGCAACTGGATTTCAAAGGAGCAAGACAAACTGTTACCCTGCTATACTAGCAAGGGATCTTATGGTGTGCAATGTGTTATAAACCCCAGATCGCAGTGCCCTCAAAGTCACCAAATGCAATAAACAGCTACTTGCTATAACTTCTGTTCGGTTTCACAAACTAAAACTAACTTTCTCAACAGAACCATGATACTTCTTGTTTAACATGTGGACGCTTACAGAATTACAGAACTATTCAGGTAAAATTAATTATTTTTCTTCTGTGCTAGTTGGAAGTGGTTTTGCAACTTTTATAGAGGCATCTAAATCACTGAAAGAGGCAGCTCATTCGACTGCCAGCTGGCTAGTTTTGAGAAGCCTGCTAATAGTACAATTGAGCTTGCATGCCCAAAACTTTGTTTTGAAAATTATTCAAAAGCTAGGCTATAAGGTCAACAAGATGTGATCTCATTTACATGTGACCTCTCATATATGGTTCCAACAAATCTATGTTTTGTTTAAATCTGCTGCCATTCCGTAACCTTTGGATGTAATTGCTGGGGGTGAGAATTTTTTTTTTTTTAAATTTGATAAACATAAAATTTTATATCTTGAAATTTCAACCAACTGACAATTGTACCAGAACTTGAAATATTAATGAATTGGAGCGGAGGGGGGGGGTCATAATAAGCCAGGGGAACTTTTGGTGTAAATTTGCATTGAACGTCATATAAGTGTCCCTTTAAGATACTGAGTCTGCAGGAAACCCTTAAAGGTATGCAAGGCCAAGGGTCTCACTTTTTACTTTAAAAGTTTCATAGATCACCCCTACCCACCTATCAAGGAGTACTCCTGGGCATAACACATACAAACTAAGACATTTGGTAATGAGAAAACGAGAGTTCATCACACAAAGTAAATTGCTATTAAGGATGAAAGGAAAAAGTCTCCTACACACCTTAAATAAAACGTTTCAGCTCTAGTTGTGAGGGTTTATAAATATAACTGGGACTAACAGTGATAAGTTATCAATTACTTCAGAATTTCGTTATTGGACAATAAAAACTTTCTTCAATTTATTGCCGTGCATATGTGGCCTAATATTTCTCATCGGAAGTTGAACCCTAGCTCTGAGAAGTCCCTAAAAAGTTTAGTCGATCTGTAGAGGTTTTCAAAGTATAAAAAAACTCAACTGAAATCGCTTTTCTCGTATTCAGTTCAATCTAACTATCTCTTACTTTCAGTGCATCCGTAACTGTATAAAGGTCATGTTATTTTTAACTTAAGTTTAAGCACCTGACCTTGGTATAGCTAGTGACAATCTGTCAATCTGCGAACTGCAGTTTACCAAAGTTGATGTTAGGATTTGAATCCCAATTGAATAATGTCAAGGGCGAACAATAAAACAAATTAATTTCAATGTAGACTAGAATTGATGAATTCAACGAAAACCCCAAATAAATTAAATCAAACCTTACGTGTTCCATTGTGTTTTGCCGATTCTACAAAATCGTCTAAATGTTAAGTTTCGCCACCCATTGAGTGAAAGAACGTGAATGCTTGCAAATTATAGTCAATGGAATGACTTTAAACAAAGAATGCCAAACTATAGAAATTGGACAAGTTTCCGTTTTCCAACACGTGCAAACGAAATCGTTTTTTACATGTACAACTTTAACTTAGCTCTGCTATAAAGAAGTTAAGATGAACAATCTACGAGCAGTACCGCGGGATGAGAGTCGTTTACGTTCTCTTACCTTGTTCGCTGGTGTCTGAGAAACTGCAGACGATTTCTTACCAGCCTGCTCTTTGGGCTTTTCCTTTTCTTTCTGTGCGCCGGTTCCGACTTGCTTAGTAATAGCGTCACTAGTTGTAAACTTATTCTTCCCTTTTCCCTTCTTTGCCTTCTTCTTCGCGAAGAAATCATCCAACGATTTATCCTCATCGCCCATATTTCTGCACGAGAAGTTTCCTGGCAAAAGACCGGGAAAGGGAATGAAAATTGGACGGAAAAATCGACCGCTTCTAACACTCCCCTCTCTCAAATTTTCTGTAATATCATTTTTTTTTCTCTGCGCATGTGGCTTTTGTCTCTTCTAGTATTAGTCTCCTCGCGTACAAAGTTTAGGTACGGCCGCTAAGTCCCACCAAGAAAAAAATAATGGCGGATTTAGATGAAGGTAGCGTTCAAAAAGAAGAAAGCAAGAAGAAATGTATTTTCTGTCAGATAGCTTCAAAAGAAAAGGAATCAAGGATAATTCATGAAGAAGAAGACATTGTTGTATTTCCAGATATACGTCCAGCAGCGAAACACCACTATTTAGTAATCCCAAAACCCCATGTAGGCAACCCGAAATCACTTTCCGGAAAAGATGTTGGGTTGGTTGAGCGCTTAGTCGCTGTGGGAAAACAAATTTTGCAGGAACAAAACGCAGATACAGAAGATTCCAGGTTCGGTTTTCACTGGCCTCCTTTCAATAGCGTCCAGCACCTGCATCTTCACGTCATATCCCCTGTGTCTGAGATGGGGTTTATTGCACGACACGTCTACAGACCGGAAAGTTGGTGGTTTGTCACAGCTTCTTGGTTTCTGGAGCATCTTAGAAAGCAGAATGACTTTTTGGATGATAAGGCTAATTCTGATAATGAAGATAAGAAACACAATTGCCCATCATCATTGTAACACTACTTTTTTCGTTTTTTCTGTGTCAGTTCCAAACTGCTGTTGAAGTTGAAAAACAGCTGAAGAAAAGTTAGAAAATGGCCACAAAGCTTACAAATTGCTGTATTCTGAACTCAGTCCTCCAGCCTCAAAATCTGAAGTGCTTCAAAAACTTTTTAAAAGAATTCCGAGAAACTATCTGAGACATGCATTGGTTTGCATTTTTCTATGCATCATGGTTAATTTTCTTTTTTTATCCAATAGACCTCATACTATTGTAAGAATCCATTAACTATATAGGATCTGTACTATCAGTAGAATCAGTGTATAATCCATTTGTGGGGTCAATCTAGAGGTATAAAGCTTATAGATTTAATAGTGCATATAAGGCCAATATAATTATAAAATAGAAGAAGTGATATGAAAAGTTTCCCATGGGCATGGCACTTTTTGTGGGACTTAATTTTTAAAAGAGTAAGACAAAGAATGAATGTGATCAGAAGGAAACAAGGAACTTCATTTTGAACTAAGAAAGTGCATTTACCAAGTAAGAAACAAAAAATATTTTTTCCTTTTCTTTTATAAAATGCATGCAATGAAACCCCTAAGGCCAGGGGGGTACTCCAGGGTCAAAAGGGTAGGGATGACCATTGGAAAAATCCTCAAAATACCCTAAAAAATACCAAGGGATAAAAATTTTCTACCCCAAAAAATACCTCTCGGTTTTAAAATTATGCCAATTGAAATCTGGCAAGTCTTTTTCACTGGTGGCTGGTGACTGATGGCTGGAGACTGGTGGCAGGTGCCTGGTGACTGATGGCTGGAGACTGGTGGCTGGAAACTGGTGGCTGGTGACTGATGGCTGGAGATTGGTGACTGATGGCTGGTGACTGGAGACTGATGGCTGGAGACTGGTGACTGATGGCTGGTGACTGATGGCTGGAGACTGGTGACTGGTGACTGGTGGCAGGCGACTGATGGCTGGTTGCTGGTGACTAGTGGCTGGTGACTGATGGCTGGAGACTGGTGGCAGATGGCTGGCGACTGATGGCTGGTTGCTGTTGACTGGTGGCTGGTGACTGATGGCTGAAGACTGGTGACTGATGGCAGGTGGTTGGTGACTGATGGCTGGTGACTGGTGACTAATGGCTGGTGACTGGTGGCAGGTGACTGGTGGCTAGAGACTGGTGGCAGATGGCTGGCGACTGATGGCTGGTTGCTGGTGACTGGTTTCTGGAGACTGGTGGCAGGTGGCTGGTGACTGATGGCTGGAGACTGGTGACTGATGGCTGGTGACTGATGGCTGGAGACTGGTGGCAGGTGACTGGTGACTGATAGCTGGAGACTGGTGGCAGATGGCTGGTGAGTGATGGCTGGTTGCTGGTGACTGGTGGCTGGAGACTGGTGGTAGGTGGCTGGTGACTGATGGCTGGAGACTGGTGACTAATGGCTGGAGACTAGTGGCTGGCAACTGGTGGCAAGTGACTGGTGACTTATGGCTGGAGACTGGTGGCAGGTGACAGGTGACTGATGGCTGGTGACTGGTCACTGGCAGCTGATGACTTTTTTAACTCATTCATGGTGCGCATGCGCTATGAAGAAGAATAGTAATAAGTGGAGTTTTTTCATTTTCGCGTTAGCTGTAAGCAGCTGTGATGCATCATGAGAGAGAGCTTCCGTCTACGAGCCAGTATTTACTGGTTTAAAATCAGTTTATATAAATATTTATAATTGTTGTTTGGTAACGCCTTTTTCCCAAATATTTATTTAGTTACAGTTTGAAGTTCACAGAAAATGGCAGACAACTTGAAGTATACTTATAGATATGACTTGTATCGAAATACGCGCGCGTTACAGATCATCCACCAAAGTACGTGTTTTAAAACTTCTTATCAGTACGCGCGTTCGTAAGTGTAAGACCGACTTCAATCACCAACTAAGAATGATCCAATGATAATATATTTTGAAATTTCCTAGAAGCTATCAAATCCTTTATTTCGCATGTCGAGCTATGAGAGTTTTTGATTCCCCGGGCTGAACAGGACCGACATTAATCCGTCGCAGGTTAGCCCCCATAGTCACGGGGTCTTTTCCCTTTATTGGTATGCCGAAGAGTGCTGGTCGTTCTTAGGGGTTTTGAGAGAAAATCCCTATACCTAGCCATAGTTCGAAGCGGGATGGCTTATTGCAGCCAGGTGTGGGCCCCACAGACAGTGGCAAA
>JAOBAT010099480.1:5033-16149 GCA_026413305.1 Hydrozoanthus tunicans
TCACTAAAATGAATTAATGATAAAAGTGCTTGTAGTATTGTGAATCACTGTATTAATGTCTCGAATGATCTGAAGCGGCCTCCATCCCCCCATCAAGAGACTCCTTATCTTTTTTATTCAAACCACAGTTTTATAAACATTGCGTAACCAGAGTTTTAGCTGGCCTAATTAAGAACGCCTCAACTGATTGTTTCTAAATAAAAGGCCAGATTAAAACTCAAAGAGAACCGCATTCAATACTTTGATTAAGCTACAAATTCCCATGAGCAAACCATTCAAATTCCATTTCCTTTTTACTAATTGTGAAACACATTTTATTGTATGCACATTCACACGATTGAAAATCTTCCCTTTTAACTTGTCAAAATGTAAAGAACAACAAGAAGACAATCTTGCAAGGTGGGTAGCTTGTTATGCGCTTAACAAATACCGGTTTTTTTTAAATTATTGCACCTTTATAATATTTAAGTTCTAAAGGACAGTACTCTTTGCAACTGCTTAATTTCTAAATTTTGGTGTAAAGCGAATTTCATGCTACCTATATCCATATTACGTGCTGCTGCAGATATTGTCTATAAAATCACTCTAACAGAGAAATTGTATTCTTATCCTCAAACACTTCAACACCATACAAAATATGTTTATGAGAAAACAATGCAATACCGTGCAAGGGTGTAAGGCTAGTTCACAGATTTGACTCATATTTGACACAGATGTACAACCTGGCACACCATTCACGAATACAGAATTATTTAGGTTAAAACTCTTTTCTTGTCTATTTTCAGGAGGGTTCCCCCGTGAGGCATTTTTCCCATTTCACTCAACGACGTCGACTTTGCACGAATTTGACGGATTCATTTTCAGGCACTTTAAACTACCAGTCGAATTAAACTAGTTTGAACAAACGTTCCTTACCTAAACTTCAGAATGATATCAGCCAAACTGCCAAAACACAACGAGAATTTTTTTTCTCGGCCTACTCTTTGAGCTACTTCGTCATAAAATGAAATTGCTCAAAAAGTAAGAAACTTTATGAAGCATTTTTTCGATTCGCACATTGCAACAAAGTAAACCAACTGTGCCGAAACTATAACTGAGTGATGTGGTTTCGGACTTAGTTATCAAATAAGTGGGGTTTTTGCTGCCATCTTCACAGCAAGCCAGTGAAATATACAAATTTGACGATTTGCGAAGACAACTGACTCCTTGTCACACACAAACTCGACTTTATATTGTACTAAAATATCATTAACAGCTTTTCAAAATCTAAATTTATATCAAATACGTACCATTGTTGATCATAAGCATGTTCGGCTTGAAACTTCAGCTCGCTCGACAAAAATTACTGAAACAACTAAATCTGCACTATTCTGGCTGTTCTTTTTCGAAATACTCACCAGAGAGTTGTTGCAAATCTACTCGATATCGCTAGGAAACAGGGTGTGTGCTCAAAGGATATAAAAGGTAAATGGCATCTCATACTCCCATATAAAACAGAAACGATTTGGTTGCTCGCAAGTGAAAATGTCTAACTCTAAAAAGAAAACAAATTTTACGTTAATGCGGCAGCCAAGTGGACTTTACTTTTGAAAATGGCGTAAGTAAGCTCCATAGTTTTAATACTGACATTGTTATCTCACACACAGTAAAACACTTTCACGCATTTGACAACTCAATGCAATGTCGTCTGACTGATTTTGTTTTATTCTGCTCAACTTAAAAGTTTCAGCGGTAAAGTTAGCAGCAATTACGTTGTCCCGTACATGACATATCGTAATGATGTATACGTATGCTTTATGCTCATCGGAGCCGGTTTGCCCTTTCGGTAAAAGTATCCACCATCTCTTCATCAGGCAGCGTGGCTCAGTAGTTAGGGTGCCGGATTTGCATGCGGTTTTCCCGGGTTCAAATCCCACTCTGACCACTTATAGGGTTTGGCTTCGGTGATCCCAGAGTCAAATCCACCACGCTTGTAAATAGCCAACTGGTCTGCCTCCAAACAGTTGGGATTCTTAATTGTGGTCGTGTTTGTTCGAAATTTTAACTATGACACTGAAAAGCCCCTTGGGGAAGTTGTCATTACGTAATTATTATCTATAAAGAATTCTCTATTTCTCCAAGTAAGCTTTCCACTTCGTGCAAAAACGGAAAGGCCGGAAAAGTAAGATGCAATTTGCTGAGTGCTTAGCCAGTCACAACTTTGGAATAACTTTGTTCCATCTTGTGCTCGTTTCGTCTTTAGTCCTGGAAGCTACTGCTGACGGGTCCCATTTGTTCCAAGTTTCCTCACCATCAATAAACAGTTTTAACAAATGGTTACGTATTTTCTCCGAAAACCGCTTGCTGCTCTTGGCTTTCTTCAAAGCCCAGCCTATTTCTTCCTTTCTTTCTTCTTGTAGACCACTAGAACTGAAATGTTAGATGACCTGACATTGGTGCAGGCAGCAGCCCATTTTCGCTTAATTGTGTCGAGCGTTGAATCCTCCTGCTTCCCGTAAAGGTGTTTTCCGATGTCCAGATGTTTGTCTAGTACAGTGTTAGTGCAAAAAAGCCAGCCAGGGGACAGGTAAAGGCCTCCGGATCGTCTGTTTCATCACTGCCACCGTCCTTGCTGATTGTTGTTTTACTTGCATGCGCTCCAAATTTCATCGGTTAAAAACTTCATGGCCCTGTCCTAATTATAAGGGCTTGTTTTGTTGTCAAAGAATTTAGGACATCCTCCTTCGCCATGTCTTGGTATACTGCTCGCAGAATAAGGGCTTTCCACACTTCGATTTTCTCTAACACCTTCCTGAAATCATATTCGAGCTCATCCTTTTCCTCTTTATATCTACAAACGAATACTCAGTTTTAAAAGATTTGCTCAAACCAATCAAGAGCGTATGTTGTATATTTAATAAAGCCGACCGCTTTCCCTTCCCCCTACTCTTTTATACAATCATGCAAAGCCGGAAAATTATTGATGATCGCGTCATTTTCTTTTTAATTTTGAGGGTCGACTTAAAACCAAGATTTTTATTCTGCACTCCTTGGTTACATGAAAAAGTTTCTGGTTTTAACTAAAAACATACCTCGGTTTATATCTCAGCAATGACACCACTGATTCCTTCGCAACTTGTACACGCCATTAAGTGATCATGTTGACAACTCTTCCTCAGATCTTGGTCGGTATCTGATAAGGTATAAACTTTACAGTGATCTTCGCACTCACTTTCCATGCAGACATGGGCCTTGGAGTCCGACTTTAAGTAGTACTTCCCTTCTTCAGCTGCGCTTTGACATTAATTTTGCAACCATAACATAGACTTGCCTACAAATGAAAAAAAAAACAGTCAGAGAGTGAGGGGTAACACGATGCATTGCCGAAGCTAGGGAAGCTAGCAGGATCCTTTAGCGCTCTCTATATTGGTTGCAACTTGGCACTTGCATTGTTTCCCAGCCCCTGCACTAGCAGCATACTTTTCCGTGCTTTATCAATTGCCCATACACTTAAGCCCGGAGTCAGCTCTTGAAGTCGCCTTTTTGAACAGTCGCTTACAAATGCAGAAAGTATCTGTCCCTCGGAAACCAAGAGTTCGCTTCTGTAAACAGAGTTATCAAATGCGACAACCTTCCTTGCGCATCGTCATCATTCCTATCATATTCACTGTTCTTCAACTCATTTAACAATACCGCAGCTTGTCCTGGTGCAAAGCAGTGTAAAGCCTAATTCACAACTTCTCCGCCCTTGCCTCGCTAATATCTCCGAGTAGCTGGAGAAGCCTCCGACCACGGAATACTCAGTTGCCGCGTAACTGGTTTAGCCTTTTCATTAGATAGCACGAAACGGATGAACTCATTCAATACTCAGTCAAAAACCCAAGAAAAGGTTTTTTAGCCAATCGAATTGCCAAGCATTTGCGCTATCAAAATGTGAAAAACTGATATGAGTATATATTTTTTTGTTCGCGAGATACAGTAAAAAACCTTTTTTTTGTAAATATTCAGCCCGAAATCTTTCAATTTGTTAATATCAAGATTGCTTTCTTCCGGGGATGACATATGAATGAAAGACGGCCGAATGACGTAACATAATAGCAATTTGATCGCTTGCATCACGCCGACAGGAAACAGATTGGCGTCCCTGTTTATAATTACATTGGATTTGTCGTTGGATACGAGTATTTAAAATTAAAAATTGAAATGCCTGGTAAGAAGTAAATGGGCCCAGTTGCAATATTGGACCCACCGGATCCTTCGAGGCAACAACTCGCGTTGACAAGCGTGCAGCGATGACATTTCTAGCGAAGAAATAAAGCTGCCTCCATCGACTCTGCGCACTAAAATAGTTAAGTAATACAATTACAAATCAAGGGAGCTTTAAAAGGTACAAAGTCAAAGCTGAGTATAGATTGCGAACGTGAAAGATCAGAGTCAACAAATTTTATAAAATGCATCTTATTTTGTTGTAACTTCAACTCACCCGCATCAAGCAATATATTTTTGGTGGACGCCACACTCTCTTCAGCTTCGTGACTTGCTCTAATTCCTGCTTTACCGACCCATTTTCTCTTTTTTGTTTTTCTGTGCCTTAAGATTTGACCTTTCTGGTGCGTTTCATTTTTTTTTATGTCAGCGCTTAGAGTTTGCTACGCTTGTCGCAGCAGTATAAAAGCCAAAGGTCTACTTAATAAGTTTCCGGTTTTTTTGGCGATAGTGAAAATCTATTGTTAAACCGCAGGCTTGGAAAAAGTCTTTCATAATCAATGTGAAAGATAATGAGAACTTGGACCCATCTCACGTTACATGTGCACTCTGATTGGAAAAATACTTTCACAAGTGCAAAAACACTTATCAATTACTAAACAAATAATATATTCCGACACGAAAATCTTTTCCTACGTTTTTCTCGAAAGTAAACTTGGAGCATTTTGACCAAATTTCGGCAAGTCTCAACTCCAAAACTATTTAACCCAGTGATCCCAAATTTTGCACAGAGCTTGCCAAAGGTCTGATCTACAAAAGTTTGTCAGCGTTTTGGGTTTTTTTTCACTTTGTTCTTGAGATATCTTGCAAAAACTACGAGAAGCAATCGTAAAACAGCAGTTTCGACTTTGTAACTTGATAAAAAAGTGACAACCTAACGCGCTATACGAGAAAAGGCGAAGGTTCCGAAAAGGTGCGTCTGAAGGCTTAATGCACGGGGTACCACTCCATTCTTGGGACGCATCACGCCCCATTACTGACTCGTCATTACTTTCACAGAATGTTTCTTGGAAATCCAAACCAACCTTTAAAACAGAACAGTTAGTGAGGCTCTAAAGATAGGTTTTTGCGAACCTCTGCAAACCAATGTGTTTGTGGGTTCAGACATGCAAGAGAGCGGTCAAAAAAAAAGACTTGAGTTTTGCTGCTTTTACTAATTTTCCTCCAGTTTCACTTCAATTGATTTACGCAAAAAGGCATTTTAATTTAATTAAGGGAACCTATAATGAAAAAGGCTTCGGCGTGTAGACGTAGAGATAATATTACCAACGAGAGCCTTCGCTGTGTTTAAATTATGGGGTTCGCAAACACTGGCACAGGCAGTAATTTTTTGTCGAGCGAGCCGAAGTTTCGAGCCGAACATGCTTATAATCAACAATTTCCCGACAAATGGTATGTGATATAAAATCAAGTTTTGAAAAGCTATTAAAGTCCCTATCAAGCTTATTTGTTTAAGTTCCAGATGAAAAGTAGAACGCTTTAATAATAGTAATCTTTAAAAATAAAACTTTTTCTCACCGTTCCTGTTAAATTTATTAGACTCGAAGCGTGCAATGATGACGTAGCAGGAGGCGTATGGCGTAGCACGAGGCATGAAGCAAAGACAATTTTTTTTTATCTAAAAAAATTCGATTCCGGCTACAATAGTCGCATTGTTACAACTTTATCAATGAATTAGTCCCTTGAAAATGATTGAAATAAAAAGTTCATGACATTTTTTGGCAGAAATGAATATTTTTAAACAAACACCACATAACTCACTGCTACTACATCAAATGTTACCAGTCCCCGGCCTGCTCGGTCCAAACTAACATTCCCATCTTCTTTTTTTAATAAAAAAGCATACTCAGACGTGGAAGTTTTCTTCGGTTATTCAAATTTTGAGTTCACAAATGACAACAATTTTAAACTAAACAGTAAAAAAATAAGCTTGATAGGGACTTAAACGATATTTTAGTACAATATAAAGTCGAGTTTCAGTTTGTGTCTCTGTTGTTTTCGCAAAGCGTCAAAACTGTATATTTCACTGGCTTGCTGTGCAGATGGCAACAAAATCGCCACTCATTTGATAACATTGTCCGAAACCACTTCATTCAGTTATAGTTTCGGCACATTTGGTCTAGTTTGTTGCGATGTGCGAATTGAAAAAAAAAATTTTTTTACGTTTCCTACTTTTTGAGCAATTTCATATGACGAAGTAGCTCAAAAAGTAGGCCGAGAAAAAAAAATATTTTGGTTGTGTTTCGCAGTTTTGCTGGTATGGTTCTGAAGTTTAGATAAGAAACGTTTGTTAAGACTAGTATAATTTGAGTTGTATTTTAGAAAGCCTGAAAAGGAAGCCGCAAAATTCGTGTGAAATCGTACAGTGAGTGGAGAAAAAACGCCCCCTTGGGGGACCCCCTGGAAAACAAACAGGAAAAGAGTTTCAACCCAAATAATTCCACGTTCATGAATGGTGTGCTAGATTGTACAACTGTGCCAAATATGAGTCAAATCCGTGATCGATGTAGCCTATCTCAATTTGTGCATGGTCTTCTCACGGACTGCCACTTAAAGTTTTCTCACTGTTGGTGAACATTTGTGCGAAATATAGCACGAAAAACGACACAAGGAAAGGATTTAGTTCAGCAACTGTAGATGTGCGTTCAAACGAAAATTCAGTAAAGGTGTTTTGGAGAAGCGGTAACTGGAACGAACTTGTGCTCTATACTTAGCTTTATATGACTTCTACAAACAATAGTTTGTAACCAACTATTCATTACAAGGTTCGAAACCAACGAAAGTTCTTTTTGTTCTATATTTTGCAGAATCAAAACTGCGCATAACGCATTTGTATATAATGCAATAACACAAACATCATAACTTCGAACAAAGGAAAATTCATTTTCCATACTAAAACGCATTTGAAAGGAACGAATTTTAACTTGTACTTTCCGCCTGATTGCATTTTGGCAGAAGTTTCATTTTCAAGTTTCCCGTGTGTTTCGATTTCTGGAAACTTTTTATCTTTTCACCGCGCTAGTTCTTCAAAAGCTTCAAACTATGCTGCTTGAGGAGACTTCTTTTTTTTCACTTGAATTAAGCAACGAATGGCTCAACAAACGCCTATATGGTTCAGCTATTTAGCGCAGGAATTTGATTTGTGGTAAGTTAAGAGACCTTCATTTGTACTTTATAACAATGCTTCAGACATTGTGCACAAAAAGGTCTATAGCCGGTTGCATATTTACATGACGTCATTGCAGCCATCTTTGTGCACTTGATGAAATGCCAAAATATGGCTTCTTTATATGCTTTGTTCTTTTTCGTCTCTTGGGAGTGCGAGAAGAAATCATGAAAAAATGCATCACAATACATGTGCATTGCTTTACAAGCTAGGACTGAAGTGACATGGCGTCCAGCAGAACTATCAAGGGCTGCTTCGCATTTGTGATTGTTCTGGTTTTGGTTTTACTCGGATTAGCCATTGCTATGGTTATAAAGCTTGCAGATGTTATTGAAAAGCTGAAAACAAGCAAGGCTGGCTGCAGAAAAGCGTTGATGGAGGTATATGCTTCTCTCCCAATTTCTAGACCGTTCTACGATAACAGATGTTATCTCTTTCGATTAAACTTTCAATAATCTACAACCTTCGTCTTCAACTACAGAACCAAGACTTCCCGACACCTTCCTAACCGTGTAAACATTTTGATCTTTTCTGTGTTTATAGAACTTTTTTTTACTTGCATGTGTATTTTTGAATATCAATCAGTTGCTGTTCACCTTCTGATTTCAATGTAGGCTGCTGAAACAACAAGTCTAGCTATAAACCCAAATCAGTTTAATGTCCTCATTCTTTTAAGAAATAAAGCACGAAAATATCAGTTTAAAAACTGATTCAAAACTGCTTTAGAGTTGTAACTGAATGGATGCATGCATCGAAGTTTTCATGTATCTGTGCTTAAAACAATGAGCATAAATAAACGAAACAAATATTTTTTCCATTTATATATATATGAAAATTTGATAGAGAATGAAATTTCAACTTGCATGTTTTTCTTTACATAATTTTATCTAGATAGTAATAAGTGCGCCCCGAACCCGTGTCAGAATGGAGGAACATGTAACGACGGAAGTACTTCATACAAATGCTTTTGTAGAATAGGATTTAACGGCGAAAACTGCACTAACAGTAAGTAGATACAAACATGTGTAACAGATCTGGTGACACCCAACTTAGTGGGCTGTTTTTCCCAACCTGTTAAGATGTATTTTGCCTAACCTAGGCCCTGGTCAGTTCGGAGAAAAAAACTTGATCAAATTTTGAGCAATCTGCAGGTGAAAAACTAAATGTTTCTTGCGATCTTGAGGCGTTTTGATGAATAATCGGGTAAATAAAATCGTCGCGAAACTTCTTCTAAGAACGGCCGCCTGTAACGGTCGAGAATCCTCCGTCAGCGACCAAATTTTTAAATTGCGCATATTTTGCCCAAAGATACCCTCTGGTGATACCTTATCGAAAATCGTATTTGTAAGTTCCAGCGATTTTTTGTTTTGCAGAAATTTGCGAAAATTTGAAATAACGGACGAAGTGCCGTTTTCCTTGCCATCAAACACTTGAAGTAAGGTTCGAGAACAAAGTCTTGGCAAATTCTTCAAATTGCTTCAATTGCCATCAAACTTTACACAAATGCTGAAAAACTGCCAATACATATTTATCAGTAGACAAAATCTCCTTCATAAATTGATATTGTATTTTGTGAACCTTTTTGTGATCCTCCTTGACGAAAGCTACCAATGGCGGCAAAATATAGGCCATGTTTAGCAGCAAAAAGCTACACCTGGTACCAAATTTTTAATAATCTTGCTTTGCAGCCTCAAAATATCATTATTAAACAACAACTGTGCCAAGTTTCAAGGTCGAACTCGCAACGCCTACCGCTGAGAAACTATAAAAGTCCTTGCTAAGATCAGCTCAAATGACACGGGATTTGTTGACTGAATCTGAGGTTGTTCATACTGTTCAGCTTTATTCGAATTTTAACATACCGATAGAAGTATAAACTTGTTTTAAAACTACTTCCATTTTTGTACACAGGCCTTAAGATATGTACTATAATATTAAGAAAGTGTTTAGAAGCCACATAAATCCGATTTGAGCTGGATATTCCACTCGTTAGATCTTGTTTTATATTCCGTCCCATGTCAGTGTGAATGTTAACATTTCAAACCGGCGTCACTGCGGATTTGGACCTCCCGGTCCAAATCTGCTAGCGGATCTGGACCCCTCGGTCCACGGATTTGGACCCTCAAGTATATGTTCTTCAAAGTTACTGTAATATATATTCAATCTGACGAAATAAATAAAACCAGGAAGGTAGTACCAAGCAAGTGTATGAATCATGCATATATTTCAATAGTTTGCAGTATAACTTAACTTTTAATTGTCTTTCAGTCTCACCTAAGTATACCGCCTTGCCTTTGTGCTATTCACCTCACTCACCGCCGTGACAACTGCAGACTAATCGCCGATTTCAACAATACAATGTAAACTAATTGTATTGTCTTAGAAAATAACAAGGAACAAAAACATTTTGTTTTCTACAGTGTAAAATATTTATAATTTGGGTAAAGTTAAATACCGTCAAATCTGGTTCTCACAACTTTGTGCAGCGCGAGTTTATACATCTATCATTCATTACAATGTTTCTCGAACTCTTGCAACGATTTGTTTTTAACAAAACTTATAGACAATTCAAGTCGGTTTCATTCACAGCAAAGTTTCGTGAAAAGTTTCAGCAGATTTTTGCTACAGCACACTGAGTATAACTCCAAAGTTTGTGTTTCCATCTGTGTTCAATGCGTGTCTATTTCTGCAACACATCGTACAGCAAGACCTACGATATAGACATCGATATATCGGATAAAAGCTAGGCGCGTCCGTGTCGATCGGAATTTAAATAGTCAAGCAACGAAAGAAGACTTAGTCAATAAATTTAGCCTAAGCCACTTGCCTTTGAGTTTGAATCAACAAATATAGACCAGAAGTTGAAATTTGGACCGATGAAATTTCAATTTTTGGGGGGTCTAAATTCGCGGATTGGGTTCCATATCCGCTAGCAGATTTGGACGGGGGGTCCAAATCCGCTGTTACACCGGCACTATGAACCACTTGGGCTTGAGAAAGGATTAAGCCTAGCTAAGCACAAACGGTAAGTAATTGTTAGTTACGTCTTTCCATTTTCTAAAAGGAAACCAGGTAGAGTTATTTCAATTGACGTAATTTTCTTTCCAATGCATGCAAGCTAATATAAGCAAGCCTCCTCCCGTGTAAGTATGGAAAAATATGTACCGACAGAGTTTGCTCGCAAATACTTTTTAATTCGTCTACTCAACAGGGAAATCAAAAATAATTTATAGCGTGTTGTCCATCCGTTTAATAGTCGAAGAACTCTTCCCGGAATATTAGGCTCTTTTTGACATGCCATGTTTAATTATTTCAAATATAAGAAACAATGTTGGTTGCATAGCTGTGAAAAACGCTATTGTCAATCTTATAATAATAATAATAATAATAATAATAATAATGATAATAATAATAATAACAATATTACAATAATAATATTAACATTATTACTTCCCGGAATATTAGGCTCTAGACATGCCATGTTTAATTATTCAAAATGTAAGAAACAATGTTGCTGTGAAAAACGCTATTGTCAATCTTGTAATAATAATAATAAAAATAACAATATTAATAATAATAAATTGATTTAACGAGCTAATCGCCCTTACTCGCAGTCATAGACTGAATTGCGAAGGACGCATCTCAACGAGGTCGGACCGAAAGCATGTTAAGGCGCATATTGCTGCCGCTATACGGCCCATGCAT
>JAOBAT010099491.1:3482-16148 GCA_026413305.1 Hydrozoanthus tunicans
TCGGTTCCTAACTCGCGATCGATCTTTACTCGGTTCCTAACTCGCGATCGATCTTAACTCGGTTCCTAACTCGCGATTGATCTTTACTCGGTTCCTAACTCGCGGTCGATCTTTACTCGGTTCCTAACTCGCGATCGATCCTAACTCGGTTCCCAACTCGGTCATGAGTTTATCTCTTATAAGAACCAGTCAGTTTTGCCGAGCGTCGTTGTTCTTAATTTTTTGACGATTTCAGCCTCAAATTGTTCTTATTTGAACTTATGCTTAAGTCGAAGAGAACTGAGCCTACAAGTTTTTGTAATACATGCATTGGAAAACAAGTTTTGATCAATTCACCCTCGCATATCTATCGTGATTCGTGAATTCGAAGCCGAGTCATTTTCTCGAGACGATTTCACGCGATTTCAGCATTTTTTGCGGGTGGTGCACCTCAAATTTAAGTGGACCTTGTTTCAGTAGTCCTTAAAAAACATTTGGAATATGCTGAAATGGATATAGATTATATTCATAGGCAAGTAGTATTCATTTCCTTAATAGTAATCTGTGCTGGAATAATTAGGGTCCGGGAGAATACTCCCCCGGAAAATTTTGAAAGTTCGAACTTCTGAAATTGCCGGAATGCGTGTATATCTATCAGTCCAAACAAAATTTTGTCAAACTTTTCATCGTCAATTGCCTGTGGGCCGGGTCGTACGAAGCCTGGATAAGCTATCCGCTGGATGAAAGCTAATGGTCGTCACTAACAAATAAAAGTATGTTTGACTGGGACAGGACACTAATCCGAGGCAGGTTAGTAGTGGCTAGCAGAAGCTGCTACTCGTTCATATACAAAGAAACATTGAGGCAACTTCCAACTTCATTATTTTGTTTTTACTTGTTCCACATTTAGCGCTCGTTACTTCAATCGTTGAACAGGGTTGCCTACTAAGTTCGTAAGCCAGCCAGCAGCTGATACAAACCCTGACGATAAGTTGTAATACATGTACAATAAAGAACAGGATTAACTGCTGTGTAGATATAGTTCATGAGCTTAGTAGCTCTGAAAAACCACATCATTGACTTGCAAGACCATTTTGGACCAACGAGAAAGTACTGTTTAAAGATATAACCGTAATACGGTGTCCATGAGATAAAAAACAAAAAAACTGCTGCTACAAGCATAAATACTACTTTTTGATTTCTCCTCCTTCTTTGATTTTGTCTGAAAGTCGAGCGGTTAGCGACTGGCTTCCTGTGGTAAAGACTGACAATAATGGCAGTGTAGCAGATCACCATCAGAACAAACGGAATGAGCACAAAAAGTACCAGTAAGCTGAGACGGTCAGCTCTCCAAAGATCTTCCCACTTATTGAAAACCTCTGGAATACCATACCAACAATACAGTTCTCCCTTCTCGACTACTCTGTAAGCTACCAGATAATACGAAAAAAACACCATCGAAAAGCCCCATGTAAAACAAATAAACTTCGGAGTTGTTCGAGTTGAGATGATACAACGTTGAAGTGGTAAGACTATGCAGTAGAGTCGCTCTACCGCAATTAGAACCATACTTAGTATGGAAACACCTATAGAAACCTCGTCAGCTAAAGGGATTAATTTACACAGTATATGCCCGACCACCCCTCCGACCAACCAGGGACCATATCCTTCATAGGCCTGCTTTATAAGCCGTGGAATCACAAATATAGGGACGAGAAGATCTGATGCAGCCATGTTCACGATAAAATAGTGCGTCGGTGTCTGCAACTGATCTCGCTGCTTGCAAAAAACAGCTATAATAAGAATGTTTCCAAAGAAACTGAAGAAAGAAAGAACCGCATATCCAGTTGTAAGAAGTGCACGTTCTATGGTCGAATCAACGCTTGCATAGGGCGAACAGTTGTCAGAAGAGCCGTTTCGATAGAAAGAGAAATATGCAGCCGCCTTACTCTCTGAAATGTTTAACATATCTGCAAGAGAAAAAAAAACGTGTTTTAGCTCTGAGCACGGTCACCCTTAAGGCACACACACAGAACACGATCACAATCACGATCTTGTAGCTAACAACAACCACGTCTTGTTTTGTTACCATAATAATGAACAGGTTTACAAGCCTAACGGCGATATCAGACACTTTCACTCAACTGCTCGAGTTTTATTTCTTTCCTCTAATTCCCTTTCTTACTCAAAATAACTGACCCTTTTGATACCACAATATTTCAAGATTTGCATTTCTCCTTGGCAATGGCTAGGTGACTTGTTAAATAAATTTGGCAATATTATTGATTTGCTAGCAAGTTTTTGTTGACCTAAATCTTCATTGTAAAAATAAACTTGCCTGATCCGTCTGTCTTATAAAAAACTTACACTAGTGTAAACTTCAGGTCTTTTAAAACTCAAGTTCTTCTCTAGAGCATTTATCCATTCTTTAAGTAGCTACAGTGTAAGTCAAGTTTGTCAAATTGCTTGGCAAAACCAACCAAACTTTTGGTACACTGATAAATACGGCTTTGATAAAATGATTTGGCTTTTTCTTCAAGAAAATCTGTCCTTCGGTGAGTAAAAATGATAGTGAATCAACTAAAATACTGATACTTTAAAAAGCATTTTGGAATAAACTGAAATCATCTTACTCTAACGAACGACAGTTCCTTGCGAGCGTTCTTCGACTAGCTAGTCAATCTTCTCACAATGTAACAAAATTACTTCAGTGTCTGTTTCGTATCTTTCAGTCTTAACTTTATCTGTTTTTTTTTCTGCTTCTGGCTGCGCGTTAAAGACGGCATTGCACCTTTCAAGCTAAGCAGGAAGACATTTTCAAAGGTTTTCTGGAATCGATGGTGTGTTTTTTGTTACTGCATGCCTACTGGTTTTGACTGATAGACGAAGGGTCTCGAGATGAGTTCGGGGGCTCCTCTTTCCTTTTTAGTTCAGTCTACGACCCCCCTCTGTTCTCATTCTCTGCTTTGTCTACTGGAAATGAGATTCAAAAATATTCAAGCTGTTTAAAAGAGAGAATAAAAACAAATGTTTATATGTTGGTTGCAGTAGTACAACTGCGTTTGTTCTAGTAATTTGAACATTGCATGTTTGCTTTCGAAAAATTTCTTTTCTTTCCTGAAAACTGACTTAAAAAGATAATTTATTGTCTGCTTTTTGCAAGATTTTTGTGAACATTATACGGTTGATAAACTTTAAAATTTTATTTGGACTTGATTTACTTCGATTTGATGCATGGTTGAAATTTTTGGTGATAAGCTTATTTTCAGTGTTTTTTCTTAAACCTGTCTCGGAACAATCAATTAGTAAAGGAGGCCAGACGAGCCTTTGTTTTTCCGAGAATATATATTGGAATTTCTGCTTTTTTTAATACTTAAAGCAAATATACAAAAATAAGGTAAATTAAGATGTATTTGATAGAAAAGAACTCTCAATTCATTTAGGTGTTTGAAAATAAAAATATTAAAGCAACACTTATTCACCGACGGTGAAAATTTTTCAAACTATCAGCATTTCAGTTGATTCACATAGCCGGTAGAAAGACTTTCTTAATAATCTAGTTCTTCGCAAAAAGCCTCTTAGAACAAATGGAAGTCATCTTACTTTAATGAACGACGGTTCCTTCCAAGCGTTCTTCGATTAGTCAATCTTGTTATAATATTTCTTCAATGATTGTTTCGTATATTTTAAAGTCAACTTTATCTGCTTTCATTTGGCTTCTGGCTGTGCGTGAAAGACAGTATTGCGCCTTTCCAGTTTAGCAATGTCAGCAGAAGAGCCAGCATTTTCAGAGGTTTGCTGAATTTCATGGCGTGTTTTGTTACTGATGATAACTGGCAGACGGTGTGTCTAGATGTGAGTTCGGGTTCCTCTTTTTTTTAGTTCAGTCTAAAAAGAGCCCAGTCGAGACCCACTCGATCTGTTCTCATTCGGCTTTGCGTTTCCTGGGAACGGAGTTTCAAAATACTCAAGTTGTTCGGACGAGTCAGTGAATAAAGACAAATGCTTGTATGTTGGTTTCAGTATAACAACCGCGTTAATTGTTCAGATAACAAAAAAAAAACATTGCATGCATGATGGCAGCGGATGCACGTCAGCTCAATTTCATTTACTTTAGAAAGGTGATTGAAAAACTCCGCTAAAAATTTGCATTGAGCGTGACACTCAAACGTCTACCTTTCAATTTTATTTTGATAAACTTTTAGTTGATTTTTATAAAATCATTGTATTTACTCGCTAACACAATATCTAGTTTTTTAGATACTAGTTTTTCAGTCAAAGGGTGCTGGTCGTTTTCAAGTGATGAACAAGATCTCCTTGTAATCCCTACACAACCGTGTTCAAACGTATATAAATTTTCATCACCACCACGGCGCGAAACGACCACGTGACCATGTTTACAGGCTTGGCGCATATGGTAAAGAGTTCTGGTAAACTGTTCCAGGGAAAAGGTGAAACTTAGCCCGTCTTACTTATAATGCACCTTGAATACTGACTCTTCTCTGTGTTTGTTCAACACTTCATGGAGATCTCGAGTATAATGTGTTTAGTTATTCCAAAGCTGGCGAAAAGTAGAAAATTAAATGAAAATGTAGGTAAAATGATGAAACAGGACCTCAGTCGTCTTAAGGCCGATTTAGACTGTACGATTTTGCCCTACAACTATCGTATGCGACATCCTCGCGTCGACTTACAACTCGAGTTGTGTAGTTTAAATCGGGCCTACAACTCGCCTGCGTCAGTTGAGTACAATACAAAAAAAAAGTTGTAGGATTTTTAAACATGTTTCAAACTGCTACGATTGTCGTAGCCAAATAAGGTAAAGTATGGCGTATCACGATCAAAAAAGTCTTTGTTGCTATGGGAACCGTATATTTTGGCGTTCAAAATGGCGGCAAATGCAAACAACAGTTTTGACGTCGATGGTTATTCAACCAGTGTTTCAACGAAGAAAAAGGTAGTGGCGAAGGTTGTATTTACGGAGGAAGAGACAGAAAGTCTAATTAACCTCTGGGGACAAGAACCAGTACTTTTTCAATGCAAGCACAAAGAATATTTCAAAAAGGAAATGAGACTTGCTGCGGTCAACCGGATATTAGCAGCTCTGAAAAAACCTGGTGAGTTTTATATTCATGTTCTTATCCAGCTTAAAGTTTTGCTCTTGTCCAAAATATAAATATTTTTGGTCGCACTTAACGGCTATTTGAGAGGGCGGCTGTGTTCCTCGATATCGTTTTTAATTATGTACACTGATTATCGCAGTCGCGATTGGAATTACATTTTAATACAGTTACAGCTTTTTAATTTGTACTTTTATGGAACAGCTTGTAACAAATTCAAAACTCATGCTTGCAAAGTAGTACAATCGCAAAAGTCGTGTTTATATAATTGTTGTATGTAAAGGTTAAAACCATACGACAAACTATAAAATAACTATTAAGTCTTTTTTCCTGCTTTCACGATCTCTTTTCTGTTTCAAAATGGCATGTAAACAAAAACTTTCAAAGCCTTTTTTGTTGTTAGGATTTTTGAACCTCATTACAGGTCCTTTTTTTTTTGCTAAAGAGGATTAATTTTTTAACAGGCCTTACTAGTGTTGAAGTACTGAAGAAAATGAGTAGTCTTCGGACTTACTACGGAAAATAAATCGGCAAAGAACGAGCAAGCCGAATGAGCGGAAGTGGCTCGAAAGATGTTTACAAATCGAAATGGTCGTTCTTTGAGACGTTACACTTTCTCCGCGACAATATTACACCACGAAAAACGAGCAGCAACCTGGAACAGATGCCAGAGCAAGATGAAAGTGAAATGGTTGATGAACTCGCGGATCGCGAAGACACTGAAAACAGCGAACCACCCAATGTCTTGAAGGTAAAATTAAATTAATTCAAGTCTTTTAAGGCTTAAAATTGCTTTTCAAACCAATGGTATTTCTTTCGATTTTACAGAAAAGAGGTTGTAAACAATACATCATTCATCAGCCTCAATGGTACTTAGGAAAGGGGGGGGGGGGTTAAATTTGCGAAAACGAACTTTTTGGTAAAGGTGATCAGATATTAAAATAATTATAATTTTTATTATATGTTTTCAGACGAGCAATCCACCATCTGCAAAAAAAAGAAAAGGTCATGCGCAATTGTACAGGAGGAGCTCCTCTCAGAATGCCTCAATGAGTTGAAGAAACCTTGAGAAGTTGAAAGAAAAGCAGATGCCGACGCTCTATTCGGGCAGTATGTTGCCACACAGTTGCAAAAAATAGATGATGGCTACGCGAAAGAGGTTCTGAAGCTGGAAATTCAGCAGCTTTTTTTTAAAGCTATGGTACCAACGAGGCAGCCACTTTCACCCATCCAGTATTCAGATTTTGCTTGAAAGTAGGGCTTTAAAAGCCTTGCCTCAGAAAAAAGAAAATGTTCAGTACATACTCCGATAGTCCTATTACGTTTTCTACATTTTTTCCGCCTTTGTAAAATTGCAACAAGCAGTGCAGTAATTGCAACTCTGTGGGAACTGTCCGCCATCTTTGTTGTTGTCCCCACTCCTACGCGTTCAAAATACGCGAGTTGTACGCAATTTTCTTGGTATCGTCAGCAAAAAGTTGTGAATGTCTAAATCAAAGCTAAGTCTAAGCATGTCGCATACGATAGTTGTAGGGCAAAATCGTAGTCTAAATCGGCCTTATTAAGTAGTTTTTTTTTTCTTGGAACAGTTTGCTAGCTCAGTAACGATTCATCTTTATGTTTTGTAAACCTCATGTATATTTTAATTTTTAAACATTGTTTAAACTAAATGCTTCGTAGAACTTGGACTGAGAAATTAGTTTTATTTACTATACCGGAAAACCAAAAATTTTTCCTAAAGTCGCACTCTCTATATAACTCGAGTAGACTCATTTGTAAAGCTGTAATCAACGAATAAACAATAATATTTTAGCTTCAATTCATTCATTTGAACAGCTTGAAAACTTTTTAGGCTGGTTTCAGGAGTGAAGCAGACGACGAGAGCTTAGGGGGCTAAAACTCTTTTAATTACTTTTTGTGGCATTTTTTTCCCTTTAACTCTTTATATTACAAACAACGAGCTAAACAGTAAACTAAATGACTGGCCATGGCCTATTTAGACTGAACCAAAAACAAATGAGACAACCGAACTACGCACGTACGAAGTTGTTAATTATTTCAACAAAGAACTAGTTATATTGTTTTCTCATATAATTTTTATACAATAAACTACTAATATGCCTCTAAATTTCCTGGGGAACAAAGGGCCGCAACAAAACTTCTCCAACGAACGTGGTTCTTGGAGACCCTCTTCAGCTTGGTCCATGTCTTTCCGGCTGCCTTCTCCTCAGCGTTAACGCTTTTACGCGAAGTCCGTTTTTGCCGGCCCAAATTCTTTATATCGTACGTACAATTTATTGGTAAATCTTTTATACTACGAGAATGAAGTTTATAAGAACATCCGTGCGATTTTTTTTCCAAAATTGAGAGAGAGCAGACACTGATGTTATCGCGTTAGTGTTTTCAATGTTTAGTTCAGAAAAAATCCACAGGAAAAAAAAGTGCGTTTGTAGATCTTTCAGTTAGAAATAAATGTACGTGTTTTTAATTCGCTAATGTTTAAAAACAGTTTCTAATTCAGTTTATATTGCACGTGAAGCGCATAGAAATTGAGATAGCCACAATGAAGACTAGGGGTTTTGTCCTTTTTCAAAAGGTTTTTTCGTTTAATCTAATGTGCGAAATAGTTGGAAGACGAAATCGTTATTTCTTCCATATTAGACCATTCTAACCTCGGCTCGAAATGTTGGTTCTTATACCGGCAAAGTATGTAAAAGAAAGAAAACTAACGGCTACATGCACACTTATCGTCACTTTTCACCTGACGTTAGGCTCTCAACTGTTCACTCTTTTTGAACAGTTTGAGTATTAGTATTTTTGAACTCATCGCCAGCAAACATGGCAAAGACTGAAAACAGAGGGAGCCGCGACTGGACTCCTTGCACACTCAGCAACAAAAGAAACAGACGCTTGTCCCAAGATCCTCCCCCGGTCTACCGACCACCAAATGTAGCAAAAGCACACTATAGAGATCCTAACGAGCGTCAGCAAATATCCGGCTCACCTCTTGATTTTCCTCAGCTCATCTGGAAAGTCTTAATACTGTCTTTTAACGCTCAATCAGAAGCCAAAGAAAGTTAGATAAAGCTGTGTATGAAAGAGACGAAACAGTCAATGAAATAAGATTGTGACAAGGGTGGCTAGTCGGAGAACAAGCGCAAGGAACTGTCTTTCGTTAGAGTAAGATCATTTTTCGTTTGTTCAAAAAGCTTTTAAAGAACTATTTTTCTATAAAATCTCTCCGTCGACGAATAAGCATAACGTTTATGTGATTCTACTCGAATATTGAAACTTTAAAAAGACTTCCGTCGTCGGCAGTTTTAAATGCTCTCGTTTTCCAAGGAGCAAATTTTAACTACTGAATCACCAAAAGCTTGCGCTAAAGATAAAAACCTATTTTTTGTTTCAGATATGTTCAATATCTCAGCAAGTGAAGCTATGAATTTCTCTGGCTTTTCAAACAACTTTGCTGAAGATTGCTGGGCTTATGGGAGATTGAATGACCGTGAACTTTTTACTTTTGCATATGTGCCTTTTTTCCCCTTCAGTTTCTTCGGAATATTCTTGTTAAAGCTGTTTTTTGCAAGCGGCGTGACCAGCTGCGGACACCAGTGAACTATTTCATCATAAATATGGCGGCCTCAGATCTATTTGTTCCTTTATTTGTGATTCCACGACGTACCCAAGAGTTATATCTCGGATATGGTCCCTGGCAGATAGATGGAGTGGTCGGAGACATACTATGTAGGTTAATCCACCTATATTTGACGAAGTGTCCACGGGTGTTTCCGCACTAAGTATGGTTTTAATTGCTGTAGAACGATTCTACTGCATAGTTTTTCCACTGAGAGGTTGTATTATCACAAACAGCACAACGCCGAAGTGTATCGTTTTAACATGGATCTTTTCAATATTGTTTTTTTCTTATTATCTCGCCGCTAACAGACTAATTCTCAAAAATGGAGAACCATATTGTTGGTATGGTATTCCAGAAGTGTTCGATAAGTGGGAAGGCCTTTGGAGAGCTGACCGTCTCAGCTTACTAGTAGTTTTTGTGCTCATTCCGTTTGTCCTGATGGTGATCTGCTACACTGCCATTAATGTCAGTCTTTACTGCAGGAAGCCAGTCGCTGACCGCTCGATTCATAGACAAAATCAAAGGAGGAGAAATCAAAGAGTAGTTTTTACGCTTGTAGCAGCAGTTTTTGCGTTTTTTTATCTCGTGGGCTTCGTATTACATTTCTTTCAACTTTATTACTTTCTAAGCCAGGAATGGTCTTGCTTGTCGATCAGACGATTGTCGAGAGCTGCTGGATATGTGAATTACCTCTACACAGCAATTAATCCGCTTATCTACTTTACACTCATCACATCCTATCGTCAAGGTTTGTATGAACTGTTGGGCAGCTCGCGGAACTTAATATGCATTCAAGCCTGGCGTAACAGAACTCGGCGCAAAACTTGCGATGTCTGTCATTAAATGGCGGCTGATTCACTGTTTAAAGTACGAGAGCCTTCCTTCATCTAAAATTTTAATTTGGGCCTTATGAAAGTACAAAACAGCAAAGTAGAATAGCTAGTATAGCTAAATGCGGGTACGTGATAGTATGTGGTTAATTTTTTTTTTCTCAAAATTGAATTGAACCCTAAAACCAATCTTTGTCAAATATAATCCTTAAAGGTATAGAGTCTTTAATTCAATCTTTTTTTTGTGTCGCGCTGATTTTCCGAGAAAGTGCGATGCCTCACTTCGGGTCGTTTAGAGTCGTTGAGCGTGGGTGCTTGTCAACTTGTCAGCGGTATTAAACGTGTGACGTAGGTTACGGTTGAGCGACCGAGCGCAAGAACTGTTTTTTGTTGACATAAGCTGGCTTCCACAGTCAAGAGTGAAAGTTAAAGTTGAAGTTATGTGCTATGTCTCACTTAAATGATGAACCTTTTCAGTTCGAGCCATCTCTTCCCCATATCTGACGTCATGGCCTCACTCTTTCTCCGCTGACCCCCTTTTTAGAGACACTGGTACAATGCGGCTCACAACGTGTTGTAAACTCGGATTTCTCGGAATAAAAGAATTTTTTTTAAATGTCATTTGGTTTAGTTCCCCTTTTTAAAGCAAAATATAAGTAGCAATCTGACAAATGATATTTTTTGTCAATAGGTAAAATAAACATTTTCTAAAAATAGAACTTGAATTGAAAAAACACCTATACTCAACTCCACGGCTTGGCCCAGGACCTAAACGCATGCACACAACCGGCTCCACCCAAGCAACTACAATGCTAGTAACTGGAGCAACCGTGGACAGCTGTTTCGTCCTTTTAGGAGTTTCAAAGGAGTTGTCGGTGGTTTTTTCATCTTAACTTCTACTTGTTTTCTAAAACCCACAGTAACTCGAACAGGTGGACAAAGTAATCATTTTCTTAACATCAAATACAGAATAAAAGGCTTCACTAATGTTTAAAAGTTTTTTACTAAATTGTAATGTACCAGAGTATTGTTTTACTCAAGCTAGTTCTCTTACGAATGAATAAAGACGAATGTCTTATTTGTTGGATACAGTATATTATAACTGCGTTTGTTCAAGCAACAACAAAAAACACTGCATGCATGGTGGCAACGGATAAACTAAGTTTCACTTTACTTTAGAAAGATAATTGAAAAACTCCGCTAAAAGTTTGCACTGAGTGTGACACTCGATTGTAACCTTCCGCTTTTAGATTGAAAAACTTTTAGTTGGTTTTTACGAAATTGATGTATTTACTCGCTGACGCAATATCTAGTTTTTAAAGTACTAGTTTCTTTCTCAAAGGGTGCCGGTCGTTTTCAAGTGTTGTGCAACCTTTTCCTTGAAATCGCTACGCAACCGTGAATTTATATCAGATTTCTGCTCCACTACACAACAGACAAGTAAAACCCATTTGGTTTATTTCGGTGGAGCAGGCTTGACTAGCTAAGTGTTACACAATCCTCTTAACGATATCTACATTACAACTTGTGATCACTGCCGGATACGAAAAGCCAAAAAACCCCTTGGAAAAAAAATGGAAGCGTATTCCTCGAACCAGTGCAGTGTTATGTTCCTCCGAGGTCTAAAGGTCTATTACCCACAATACACTTCCTTATTTTACAAAGTCAATAATTTGCATCACTCTCTTATGATTTGGCAACACCTTAAAGTGAACAATTACACCAGTATGAAAAATCATTATACATAAGAATTTTTCTCAGTGTGCAATTCAGGAGTCAGAGCCTAGATTGACTCAACGCGTCCTCTATTTATTTTACATACCCAACTATTAAATTACCCACAATACACTTCTTCTATTTCGCACCCAGTCTCTGTTGCCGGCACCGTGCCGCAGAAATATCAATTTCTGTCTAATTCGTTCCTAAGGTCACTCAATCGCCAGAAATTACATTTTTGATTACCGAAACGGCGAGAGAAGACCACGTGACCATGGGCTTTGTGTATGTGATAATGAGCGTGCCATGTATATGTCACGATCTATTCCATGAAGAAAGTGAAACTTAGCCCGCCCTATTTACAATGCATCCTCAAATACTGACTCTTCTTTGTGTTAGTTCATCATTTCATCGAGATCTCTTGTCGCGTGTTAGTTACACGTTTTTTATAAGAACAATTAACTTGAGGCTGAGGCTATGATGTTCTTAACGTTTTGGAGGTTTTAGCCTCAAGTTGTTTGTTCTTCTTTCCTGATATATCCAAACAGTGGATGAGGTGTCCGGAACAATAAACTATAGCAATAACTTTGTATTACCATTTCTGATATTTCAACGTGTTTGGCGTTTTTAACCATGACTGGATGACTGGATGAATATAGAATCGACTACGAAGGTGGGACCACTGATTATATAAAGAACACTGATATTGATGGCATAGAGATAATCGTGATGAAATAATTTACCATAGTACTAACGTACAGTATCGTACATGCATGTGTGCAACGTATAGGAGCATTCAAGTTTTTGTTTCCGCGTTTTCGGTTCCTTTTAAAAAAATGAAAAGAGCCGTTAGAAATGATATTGTGAACTGATCTAGTAATGTTTGTACATGGATTAAACAAAATTGTTAAATCTGTCTGATCAAAATTTCAGCCCGGTGATTTTTCTTAGCTTGTTCTTAATTTATGGCAATTTCATCCTGGGTGTTCTTATAAAGTTTGTTTTTATAAAAAAAATCGTGTGTTCCTAAGCTTTAGTGTATATCTCTTCGCCTCTTTAATTTCTTCCTAGTAACACTAGTCCATCTCCGCAAATAAATTGAATCGAATAGAACAATAACTTTCCCGGATTCTCATAAGTACCTGGAGCTAAAATATTGAATGGGAGGTTGAACCGTGAACTACAACTACAACTACAACTACTACTACTTCTACTATTACTACTACTGCTACTACAACCACAACTACTACTACTTCTACTATTACTACTACTGCTACTATAACTACTACTACTACTACTGCTACTATTACTACTACTACTGCTACTGCTACTGCTACTGCTACTGCTACTGCTACTGCTACTGCTACTGCTACTGCTACTGCTA
>JAOBAT010099502.1:0-16148 GCA_026413305.1 Hydrozoanthus tunicans
GTACAGACCGAGCGAAGCGAGGTTTGTACGAAAGACCGAGGGCAAAATATTCTCCCGGACAGACCTCGCTCTCGGTTGTTAAGATTTTTATTAAATGGCTCATTACTTTGATTAAAAAGCACTTGTTTCTTGTAAAATTATTCTCCACAATGTTCATTGAACTTCGTTTTTCGTACCGTCGACAAACTTGACGACTTTCTCCATTCGCTAAAAGTTTTCATTCACTGCGTTACCTTTCTGGTTATTATTTTCAGTTGACGTCTCTTGTAGAACTTTTCTCGGGTCAATCTTCAATACTTGTAGCTTCGAGCGGATAATAGAGGCACCGGACATTGTTTTGACTTTTGAAGTCCGTAACTCAAAAAAGTCTGTACGGTCGCTTATTGACCTAAGTTCAGCCAATCAGAACGCTACAAATTTGGTTATATTGACCGAAAATCAGAGTTACCATTTAATAATAAATGTTATTAAATGTTACGGCGTGTAGAATTTTGAATTTTTCCCACTAAAAGTGTTCCCTCCAAAAGACCAACAAGATGACGTAACAGGTTGCATGCGTCTTTTCTCAGTCCATCTAAAATGGTGCCACCAAGTAAAGAGATAAGTCGATTTTAAAAAAAACCGTAACTGCTAGAGTTTTCGATAGAAACTCTATTAGTTACAGATATTTTAAAGTCGATTTTTGATGGACCGAGATGAAACGCATGTCACCTGTTACGTCATCTTGTTGGTCTTTTGGAGGGAACACTTTTAGCGGGAAAAATTCAAAATTCTACACGCCATATCTTGGCGTACTTTCATAGTATGTTTCTCAAATCTGGCAAACCAATGTTTTTTATAGTATACTTTTTGGAAAATGAAAAGCTGATTTCGTGTCATATGCTCTTTAAATAAAGATGAAAGAAACATCTATTCAAATACATCCCTGTTCCATACAGGGGCCCCACTCCAATATCATCCAAAGGTTTATTTTGGGTCTGAAATTTTGGTTAGACTATTGAAGACATCAGGACTTTTTGGTCTTTTGGAGGTCGGGAAGAAGAAAACGCACGTTTTTGGGGGGTGTTGTATTAATCTTCACCTCAAAACAACAAAAACACTAGTTCAATTTACTGGCTATGCTAAAAAAAAATAGGGATTTATTCTGAAATTCGGGATTCTTGGACTCCATGAACTTCATTCGGGCATCGAACAACTTATGTTGTCTATGGGATATACCTTAAATGCGGTTAAAAAAATAAAGACACATATAATCTGCTACTATAATAAATTATTTGTTTTTATTGAATTTTGGTTTTTTACGTTTTAGTTGAATTCTGAGTTGGGCGAACAAACTTGTTCATTGCCCCCGTTACATACTCGTTCACAGGACTAAGTTAAATTTATTCATATGTCCGACCCTACCACGTCTCGTTTAGTATATGTATGCACTAAAAACAACAACTTTCTAAAGTCCTACTAAACTGCTATCTAAATCTGGTTTACGTTCAAAAGCCCATTTTCTTTGTATGTAACTTATAGATTTTGTAACGTTGAAGTGTACGCATTTTTCGGGCTCCGATTGGCAAAAATATTTAAGTATCAAAGTCCATTAGATATAATATGTTTCCTTTTACGTTTTTTCAAGAGATGACAACGTTTTCTTTTTACAAAATTAAAACTTAGAATATCTTTTTTTTTGAGTACAACTTTGCAATTAAGCGATTCGTATGATATGTATACCCCTTATAATAGAAATATAATTTAGAGATTTCCAAAACAGTCTTAATTTCTGCGAGTATAACTCTAAATCTCAAATATTATAAAACTGTTTTTGTTTATGTTCGGTCCAAGTGTTATTTCTCTAAACAAAAAAAAAACTCCCATCAGAAAGTCTTTTGCTCAATTCATCTCGCTTTCTAAATGTTTGACAGAGCCACAAGCAGAAGCACATACTAGTTATGACTCAAATTCATTGTAGAATATTATATTAAATAAATATTCTTCAAAATAAATGCAATTTTTCTTAACAATTTGTAAATACAAATCTTTCTTAATACATTAACAAAAAACGTTGACATCTCTTGTTATAAAACTGCCTCACAGGTGCTCATTGAGGCAGAATATAAAACCGCTAGTTCATTAAAGAAAATGTTTTGTTTTTTAGTACTAACCCGGAAAGACCTTTTTCTATTTTTTATACAAATATTTACAAATGGTCCTTCAAATTGTTGATTGCAAAGAATGTAAACACTTCAGTTACTGACGCTAATGGTTTCTGAAACAACCTATGACAAGCTAGCACAAGACAAAAACTAGCTATACTCCTTTGCAAAATTGAATGTTCAAAATAAAAGTCCTTGAATAAAAAATTAATTTACTGTACTGGGACAGTTTCTCCCTAAAATATTATATTGTAGGCACCAGTTCTAGAGTATTAATTGTATATAAATAGTGCTCAGCATTTGCAATAACAAATGCAGTTTTAAAAATAATACTTATGCAGCTGAAGCTGCTACTAATTCTGTCTCGTTGTGTTGAGACAATTTTGGTGCAACTGTCTCCATATTGGCTACTTTCTGTGTATGGTTGGTAGTCATGGCGACTGGTGTTGATGGTGCTGGTGGCATGAAAGGCTCAGCTGGTTCAAGTGTGTTTGGTGTAAATGGACCATAGTCATAGTACTGATCATCAGGTTCTACATCATCCATAACTGACAGCAAAACTCTTGAGCGCACTGCAAGCAAACAAGCATTTGTTTTAAATCAACCAAGGCGGATAACACAGTTCTAAAATTGTAAAGCATGTTAAACAAAAAATTGACAATTTTATATAAATTTAAAGAAATAAAACCTTAAAAAAATTTAATTGTAGATCACACTGTTATTAAAAAAACCAAGGTCACATACAAGACTTGAAATTCAACTAAAAAGGCTCTCTGTCAGTGAGTGGAATAACAAAACATGGCTTTAAACATCCTTTAATTTGTGCATTTTCTTTGTGCTCAGACAATTAGCAATAAAACCAAAGAGGTCCTCTTCTTAGATGGAGTTTTTGGTTTCAGGTATTTATTTTTCAGCCCAGACTATTGTATTATAATAATGATGTTTGACTTAAGCTCTGGTTGAACTGAACCTCGCATAGCAATCTGAATATAAAGAAACTACAAGATAGTTTAACATTAATTTGGTAGTCATTTACCTGATGGCGTACTATAATCAACTGCACTTTTCTCACTAGCTACTGAAACTCCAATACTGGAAAAGATGCCTGCATTGCTCGGAAGGGGTGACCAACTGCCTAGAAATACTGCAAAACACATTACAACAACCTGCAAAACAAACAAAAAAAAAACCAAATGTAAAATAAAAATTGACAATTTCATATAAATTTAAAGGAATAAAACCTTAAAAAAATTCTTGCAAGTTGCCTATTTTCAGAACCAAAAATATGTCATTTGCAATTGCATGATACTGTTAGATTCTTAATTTTGTACTATATCTTCTGTATCTGATCAATTACACATAAATTATATGCCCATGTTTTATTTTTCGAGTTAATATGAATACAGTACCTCGTAATGTATGGTAACCAGTAGCAACAGCAATTAAAACGGAGTGCAACTATCTCATAATTCCTGCCACCCAGACACAACTGACTACTTTTTTAATTATTCCTGGTTAATGAGTTCCTTCTTTTAAGTCAAATTTAAATGTTTCAAGTCAACAAATTGACACAACAAATTAAAATCTTACCATTAGGCAGGTGCCTGTTTGGGTTGATCTGGCACTGCTTGGTCGCAGAACCTTTGAGCTCAGAAGCCCTTGCAGTTTTTGAAGCTGACTAATTAATGAACTAAGGAAAAAACAATGTTGAAAATAATTAACAGCAATTCTTTATAAAACTTAAAAATTATTCCAAAACTGAGTTCAGCTGTAAGACAAGGAAGGTTTGTCCAGAACAAAAACAAAGTCAAAAAATTAACAGTAATTCTTTGAAATTTAACTTATTTAATTTTTGTTTGGAGCAAAACTCCAAAATTGAGTTAAGCTGTAACACAGAAGGTTTTGGAATATTATTTTATAATCATATTAAAAAAATGGCCAGCAAGTTAAAGGCAAACTATCTGAATCTTGTATAACTTTTGAATCAGTAACAGACATACATAATAAACTCAAAACCATATGTATAAATTATACAGGGTGAATTAAAGAAACAGCCAGCCATAAAATTAAACCTTTGCTGAACTCTTCTGGCAGCTGTGAAATAAGGAGTTAATTAAATTAATTTTAGTTAGTCATTTAGTAACATCTAACTAATTTTATGATTCATGAATAACTAATTTGACTTGTTCATTAGTTGCCAATTTTACTTAATGTATATAAATTATAACTTGTTAACATTCAACTTACCGATTTGCATTCTCTAAAGTGTCTACTTTCTTCCGTAGTTCTAAATTCTCATTTGCACATGAATCAACTCTGAAAAGAAGCAAGAATCGGCAAAGAAAATTAGGCTTTTCATAACAATGACACCTGTATACATTATAATAGTTCCTGAGCACTTCTTGGAGAGCTTTGCATAAATATAAGACTGCATAAACTGTAAATATTACTCTTTAATCTGTTCCTATGGTTTGTAGTAAGGCTATCAAGTAAACAATATAAAGTTCACTTTGAACTATGTAGTTTTTCTGTCAAACTACTGAAAAAGTCCCAAACAAATTTTATTCTTCATAGCTAATTTATTTCCTGGAAGAAAATTTTTACGATAACATACTTAATAGTTAGTATCATGACTCAAAAACTTGATCAAAGTCAAAATTACACTTTTAAAAGTACATCAAATTTTTTTTTCCATAGTACTTAGTATTTAAAATAAGTTCACTCTTAATAATGGTGGACTGGAAACAAATCTTTAATTACAATATTTAATGTGGAGCTATTTTTTTTTTGTGCAAAAATGGAAGCATTAAAGGCTGAACTTTTAATTTAAAGCTGCAGAACAACTCCTCAGAAAATCAAAAAATCTTAAATATTCAAACATCAAGAAACTTCCCTGTAAATAATAATACAAATTATGAATCATTATCTAGCTTAAACTTACCTTTTTTCTAGCGTTTCCATATACTCTTTCTTTTTTCTCCTACTCTCTTGTGCTGATATCTAGAAAGAGACACAACTTCTTGTTTTACAACAATGCAGAAAGGATTCATATTGCAACTAATTATCAGGGGTATATAATAATTATCTTCTAGCTAGTGACCACGTTTTAACAAAAATTTATAATTATAATCAGCATTACCAGCTCGGTATGCACAATTTGATTGGTTTAGAATTTATTTTAGATGTGAGACAATATTTACCTCTGAAATAAGTTCATATTTATTTTCTACATTTGAAGTTTAATTAACTTTTATTCTACTTCAACTTCAATGGATAGTGGCTTAATGAATATATTCTGCCTCGCGCCTTTGTCGATCAGTAGATATTCTGCCACTATCCACCTCAAATGAAATAGAATATACATGTTAATTAAACTTCAAATGCAAAAAATAAAGCTGATCTTAAAAACTGCTTACCTTGTTTTTGATTTTTCGCCTAACTTTTTTTAGTGCCCTTTCCTCAATCTAAATGACAAATTAATAAAAATTGTTTTAGTATATAACTAAAGCCCCAAAAAAATCTAGGAAAATTGAAGTAACCATTGAAAATTAACTTTTTGTAGTATTATGCTAAACTTGTCAACACTTAGTCACTGAAACTGGAATCATTCTAGAGATAAGGATCAACTTCTACTTTGCTTGACTGACTTCCAATTTTTTATTACCAAAATTTAGTATCTAATGGTGTTGAGTAATATGTTAAGGAAAGGTTAAGCATTGAAAAACTGGCTGGGGCTAAAAGAGTTAATGAAGATCTGTAACTTCATAATTATTTTTAAACTATTACAAGAGAAACCTATAGTAAACTAGTTAGTACTAATTAATAATATAAGCTTACCTTTGTTAAAGGAAGACTGGTTGGAACAGGAAGTCCTTCAGCAATAAGTGTTCTTTTTTCCTCCTCCGTCAAGTAAAACGGTTGTTTTTCTGGAACCTTAGAAATACAAGACCAATATCAGTGCCAAAACCAGCTGAACTATACAAAATTGACACACAAACAGAAAAGGCACACTGGCAGCAGTAAAATTTAAAAAAAATGTGTCTAGCAACAATAGTTACATATATATAGTTTACTTGATAAATTTGTAATTCAGTTCTTGGGTTGTTAAGACATAAACAAACTGTGTTTGTTCATATACAAGTTTAAAATGCTCAGACATGTTGCCTGAGCAAGCAAAACTGAATAAACAGCAAAACCAGAGAAAGAATCTTGGTATTGAACGTTTTAGGTCCTAGATGTACTGTAAGTTTTTAACTATAAAGTGAAATAATTTTATGCTAAGGGACTGAATTAAAGATATAAAATGTAATGGCTACCTGACCACAAGGAGGCGTTACTTCACCAGTACTTGATCCAGAGAGACACTCATTTTCCCCTTCAATACTGTGTGGCGGGGTTGTGGGTGTCGAGCAGGTGGGGGAATGTGCAGCCGAGTCGTAACCTTGGACGAACACATGTACAGTTGAGAAGAATTACACAGATAAACTAAAAACTACTGTTCTATGATGTTTTAGGTAATTTCTTGCCTTTTTGTAAACTTTTACAAAGAAAAAAAAATAGATCGTAAATATCTACTCACTATCAAATATGACAGTCAAAACTGCAAAATGAATCATTTAGTATTTCTTGTTCTGAAAAGCATTCTAGATTCTCGTAATTCGTTAGATACTCACAAATTAAAATTAATAAGCAAGCTAAAATTCCTAATATCCTTTTGATAAAATATCACTTGCAAATAAGAAAGTGCTATAAGTTAATATTGATATCAAGTCCAAAAAGTGTGTACTGAATGATTCTGCTCAAGGTGGTAATGAATTGATGCTCACTGCTTGTAGCTTTTTAAAATCACATTCATTTGTTGCTATTGATCTCTACCTTTGATAACAGATATGCTTTGAAAGGCTGCTGTTTTTGAAGCTGGGTCACACAAAATTTTACTTCATTTCAATAATATTTTGCTGCAGCCTTTCACTCCTAGAATAATGAGTGAGAAAATAATTATCTTGAACTAAAATAAACATTCAATTTTTGAAAAAAAAATGGGAAAAACTTCCAAAAATCTAGGAAGAATTTTTTTTGTTGTAAATTTGAGGAGAATCTATTTCTTAATCTATCTCTGTATGAGCGCAAAAGTTCCTGTTTTAATCTTTAAAATTTTAATATTTTTTACTGAAAAGTTCACTGAGGACAAGGAAGAGTAATTATTAATATTGATTTAAAATTCATAACCCAGTTGGCAAATTTTCTTGGTATTCACCAATTATTATGTACATAAACTGAGGGTTAGTCATGTATACATGTACTTCAAACATCAAGTGCGATAGGATTAGGCCGAATCTAATAGCTAATACTGAATGCCCTTATGGAAGTAATCAATCCTTTAATAATCTAAACGGATGAATTTCTCCAGCATAATAAACCTAAATTTAAAAATTACATCAAGTAAATGATATCAAGAATTATAACTTATTTTAGACTTCATCAAAAAGTGAGTTTAGCTTTAACACCAACTTTCTTTATTATAAGAATTATAGAAATATTTTTGTCTTGTAAAACCAAGAAAGTTTAGTTACTGACAAAAAACATTTAAAATCTAAATCAATCTATCATTTAGTTTTATAAATCAAATTTTCAGACAGGTCTTAAAATTAAAAAAACTCCCAAAATTAAGTTGATTTTGATTTTACTTATTCAACACAACTGTATTATTTTATATAATTTTATAGCATTAATTCAAAAACCATGAGAAAGGCTTACTGTATTGCCTATACGTTCTTAGGGTTGCATACTCTGATTGCACAGGCAGCCCAGGATAATAGAACCCATCACCTGCTGGAGGATCGGAGACCAGAAATAAGAAGAAGGAGAGTGCAAAAAGCACTCAGTAATTAATTTTAGAAATTTTACAATTTTATGAAAATGTTTAAGAGTTAAATCAGACCAATTCTTTGCTTTATATTTTACTTACTGTTAAATATTTATTTGCTTTAAGCTTTAACACTATAGCTAGTTGGCTGTTCCATTTACACATCGGGTCCTTTTTTGGAAATAACTAAATAAATTCAAAGGCTTTTCATTAAATCTATTTCACATCATTCTACAATAATAACTGTATATATTCTAAATAAAAATGGAATTTCTTCTAGAATATAATAAAAGCTGCTGAGAAACCTCTTTCTTGAGTGTTCATTTTAGAATTTAATTCAAGTTAGAGTCAATAGTATAAAATTAATATCTGAACATTTAGATATGAAAAATTGTCAACTTCTACATGTTTTAGAATAATGAACACTTGCTTAGCAATTCAAAGCAAACAAAACTATGAAAAATTTTCTGAATTGGTTTTAACATTTTACCATTCTCTCTCTAAGTGGGACAGCAAAGGTTTTGAAATAAAACTGTTGGCCTACCCAATGCCCAACTTTGGCTCCAAACAAAAATGGTTTGGAAATATTTAAATCTAATTGTATTAAAAGTTGTTCTTTCAGTCCCTCAATAACTAGAGATCCATATTTTCATTACTCTAATTTTGACTGAACCACTTGAAGACTGTGCTCAGTGTCATTCAAGTTCACATAAATTTAGCCAAAATAGTACAGATAAAAATCAAGACTATGTAATATTGATTTATAAAAGACTTGAGATGCTAGACTGTCTCTGAGATTTTGTTTACAAAACAGTCAAGTGGCATGGAGCAAGGTTGCACAATTAATTTTTAACAAACTTCAGCACATGCATAATCATGTAAAGTAATTGTATAAAAAATTTACTTTAGCTCTTGCCAGATATTTTTAAATTAATTAAATCATTACTTTAAAAATCTCAGTTTCATTAGTTAGATTTTGAGAAATCGACAGAAAACAAAAAGAACACTCTGTTATCAAGGGTTTCCAAGTGAGCCTTTAATTAAAATCTTAAACTGATCAGTTAAAGAAACATTTTAAAGTACAAAAAAATGTTTTCATGATAGATCATTGGGGTTTTATTCGGCATAAATTTTTTTGAAAAAAAACTGAGTTTGTTGCTAGAGGTGGGAACGTAACAAATTTAATATTTCAAATGACTGGGATTTTAAAGATTCCAAAAAAATCAAATATAATTTATTACTTGCAGTTATAATATTGTGCGAATTTAATAAATTGTCGAAGAAGAAACGTAGAATTATCCAAAATTGTTAACGGGAAAAAACAGAGAGAATTGCCAAAAATTTGCCAAAAATTGTTCGCAATGAATAATTTTGGACGTATATGCATGTATGTTTGCCAGTAAGAGTGCCCTTTAAAAAGATTCCCTTCAATTTAAAGCGACCTGTGGATGTGAATTTAAAGTCCTCAATGCGTGACACCAGCACACCTGCTCAAAAACGACAAGTGAATTCTTACAAAAGATAATGCTTTTGAAAAATTTTAATTTGCCAAACAGTCTCGAAGACTGTGCTCGTGAGAACTCAACATTCACCAAATCGGAATTGCAAAACTGAGCAATATTAGAATTGCAAAGTTAACGCAAGGTTCTAATTTTATTCAAAATGTCATATTAATGTACACCTTGAGATTGCAAAATCTCAGAAGTCTGACAAAACGGAGTTTTCTCACATCTCAATGTTTCCATGACAAAGGAACCTCACAAAGACACGTAATTACAATTTTACAAAAGGGTTAATTTCTTCTATGAAAAATCTGGAACAGAAATATTGCCAAATATTGAGACTTGATTAAGATATATTCAATTTCAATTCAGACAAAATAGGAACCGGGTGATCTTGCAACTATAGGTGTGTTTAGAAATACTCAACTCAAAGACCTTTATAAGTAACGATAACATCTTTCTTCGCCAAACACGAATATGATACATAAAAAAAGTAAGTGATAAAAATTTTTTTACAAACAAAACTGATCTGCAAGTGTGACTGATATAGAATCCGTCTGTCAAGATGTTTGTACCTTTTTATTTTTAACGACTCTTTTCCTTTGCTTTACAGAAAACTCTGAATTCAGAAATATAAGAAATCATAGTTCTGAAACAGGAAGCCTTTATATTTTTAGTCGTAGTGATAGTATTTCCGGTCATACGGTTCACTTATTTAAAACCAGACCCCGGTGTTGGAATAAACCGCGACATGCAATTGGTTTGGTAACAAAATAAAATTTTAATGTCCCATGGTTTGAAATTTGTTTGTACCGGTAAACAACGATTCAATGGAGTTTCAAATACAAAGTTGGAAAACTGGCTTAATAAAGTTTATATGTGCGTGTCTTTTGGCTAAGTGTGAAATATTCACGAGTATTCACAACAATTTACCTGATTCAGAATCTTGTCTTTCGGAATCTTGGTCGGAACTTGTAGAGTGAAGTTCTAATCTCCTGTCATGATCAATTGAGTCCATGTGACTGCCAAGTTTTTGCGATTTTACACAATTTTTACTGTCATATTGCGAAAAAACGGAATTCGGGCAGAAAGGATCGGAGTCTCCTGGGTTGGTCTCGCTTTCTGGGGTCAAAGGTTTGTGTTCGAAGTCTGGTGACCTAGGCTTTGATGGAGTTGAGCAATATAAAGATTCGTTAGAACATTCCTCGGGGAAACCGGTCACCGAGTCGACATTCAAGCCATTAATTCCAAGCCCGTGTGACTTTGATAGGGGATGATACTGCAACGAGTTTGTAGTATATTCAGGAAGGCCTGAACTATAGCCAAGCTGTTCTGCACAAGATGGAACCGATGTGGGATCATCAAAGAAGTTCGACAACCAGTCTACGGGCATTTCTTCGTCGTTACAATGATGCTAGAACATTTTTTTAAGTTAGTTTAAATTCATTTGTTCCTGTTTTAAAAGTGAAAATCTGTGCCAGATAATTTTACACACATTTAACAGTTTAAATCACACAAGATTATGACTTATGTCTCACCATTGATGAATGAAAACTCTCGTTGAAGTCTTCACCAAGTCCCATCATCCCGTCGAAAATCACAGGGTCAGAGGAATACATATCGTCAAGACCCGGTTCTCTTTTCACAAGACTCAGATCAACGGCAGAATTTTCCATGGCGGGGAAGGGGTATTGGATGAAAATTATCTCAGGGAAAGTCTCTGCCGCACAAGAGAACCAAACAAATTTTGTTACGAGGAGTATCGCCTTTTGTTCTCGGCTTCGAAAATGACTAGTAATTCAAAGACAAATAATTAGTACCGATCAACCAATCACAAGCTGCGTTGCTAACAAAGACCTCCGTATTTGGAGCTTTGTGCATAGCTGATGTGAAATTAGCCGCTTAATTATACACTCTTGAAATAAATTTACATATAAATTTCGTGTTTCGCAGGTGATTCCTCGATTCGACTGGTATGTGTAAAGTCACATTGTGGGCGTCTAAAATTTCATTGGTTGAGTCTAGTAAATATTCAATCATTTAACAATCGCTCTTTGAGTGGGCTGCAGACAAAAACATTGTTACTATGCACGGTGTGTAACTTAGAGATATCGCATTAATTTCAGTCTCAAAAGAGAAATAAAGCTTCATTGATTTCTCTGCCCCCCGTAGAATTGAGAAAGCCGCTGTCACTTCTAAGAGTCACGATTGCGTAAACTGTTTTGAACCGCGGTAAATACTGGCCTCCGCTTTTTGCTTGAGTTGTCAGATCCAAAACACGTGGGAAAGCAAAGCTCGTACAAACGGAACCACAAAATGACAGCTTAGTATTCTAAAAGATTTTTTTAAACCAATATTTTCCTAGGCGACGTCACGTTAACCGAGAGAATGAACCCACTTAGTTTCTCTTTTGATAAATAAACCCAAGTTGATTAATAACGATTTTTAACTGATCTACACAAGAATTATTCTTAAACGTGATATAAAAATAATTATCGTTCGCAACCTTTTTCGCTGCATAGATCTGCTGAAGAATCTTGTCTTTTCGGAGGAATAGAGATCAAACGAAAATGACAAGATGGTTAAGAAATTGATAAATCACAATTTAGTAAAAGAGCCAGTATTCATTCATTCTATCTCAGTTAAAATGCGAACAAAGGTCGAACGACAAGCCATTTAAGATTCGGACATGCTGAATTTGCTAAGTCCAGCTGAATCGCCTAATAAACAGTCGATTTAAATCATGTTAGCTTAGTCTGATTTTAATTGTAAAGCAGAACAAAAAAACTTTTGAAACTACAGGCTCTGAATTGCGAAAATAATTAGCGTATTTCTCGAAAATTGCAATTACTTTTGCGTCACTGAACTGGACCGGAAGGTGGAATGCGTGAGCGATGACGCTCTGATGCATACTCGTTTAATAGCAATGCAATATCTACAAAACGACCCTGTTAAACTAGCTTCCGTGCATTTATTTTTTGGCCGTATTTCCTTATATTAGCTGCAGCAAATCGCGAACTCTTTAATTAAGGTATAATTTAACGCGCGGATGCTTTAGTGATGTTTTAGCGAAGCCGTAAGAACAGTTGAGCTTTTCCATGAGGAAAGCATTTTTTTTCAATAAAAGGTTATCTGTATGTTTTGAAAAGAAAACATAAAGCGTAGAGAATAAACTGATTATAGTTGCTTAAATTCCAAAAAGAAATCGAAAAGAAGTTAAATAGCACAAATTTACTAATACAAATTCAACTTCTTCAAGTCAGTCGGCTCCGAACACGCAAATTCATCTCCATGAATGCTATTAAAGCACTACAATTACCACTGAATTCCGTCAAGGATTTCATCTTTTTGTTGTTTTGTTAGAAAAAAGTTACCTCCAAAGGCAGCGTTTATGTAAACCATCAAAATCTGTGGTGAAATTACAAAAGTAAAAGGCAATTTGTTTTGAATGAGCGGCCACCCAAGCAAAAACATCGACGCTACTGACGTCACGTCATAAAATAACAGAGTTCGCATTAGCAATTACCGAATTAATAACGATTTAAAATGATTAAGGTCTCAAAGTTAAAACATCAGAAAAGGAACAAGGTGGAAATTATTGAACTCATATTCAGCTGCACAAATTGAAGTTGCAATTAAATTTGACTGCGGTTAAAAACTCCAAGGAATATCGAATAAAAGTGACTCCTGTTTCACCGCCCTCTCAACCTCCGAGCTTATTATTGTCACTGATCGACTAAAATAAAAGATCGTAGATATCAGTATTTTAGACCTATCAACTTACTTACAAAGTTTTCGTGCTTTAAAGATAAAGTATCGAACTATTGGGTTTCTAGAAAATCGATAAATATAAATTAACTGACTAGTTCTTTTAAAATATTGGTAGCATGCGTGACTGGCATTCGAATGTGAATTTAATTAAGATGATGTATAATTGGATGGATCCTTCGCTTTAACATCGCTCTTCAATTTTTTCTAGCTATGGTTTAAAAAAAATAGAAAAAGCAAACTTAAGTGAGTCTCTTTTATAGCTACCCTAGCTGAAGAGGAAGGGTTCTACTCAAGCTCAGAATCTCTTTTAGCACCTAACTATTGTTTCTATAACAAAGAAAACAATAAAAAATTTAAGCTTGCATCGTGGGGAGGTTTTCTGATAGCGTTGGCATCAAACCGGCGATCGAATGTTAGAGAACTGTGCCTTAGGCTTAGGATTTTTTAGACAATCGTCAGGATTAATCAAATTTCTACTCTATAGTGTGTAATTGACGTTTTCATTATCGGTACCGATTCTCTCTAGATACCTCAAGTTGAATGCTTTAATTATCGTCTTTTTATAATTCACTTTAATTTCTTAGTTCAATGCGTACAAGATGACGTCATTAAGTCGACACTCGGCTGCAAATTGTGTTATAGCTTTTTGCCTTTTCTCTCATTTTAACAAACCACTGTCATTATTTTCGTTTTTGGCAATAGTAATTTCTATCATACTCCATGCTACTGATTGCTTGAGCGTTACAGGTGAACAAATACTCATAAGTTTAAGTACTAGTGTATATGAATATTTATGCTGTTTTGTTTTTTTACCCTTGGCGATGAATCAATTTTTGGCAACAATGTCGTTTTGAGAAAAGTTTTTGTCATGTGTATTTAGTTATAAAATGCAAACGAAGTTATTTTCAGATTTTATTTTGTCTTCAAAAGCAAAAACTAAAGAAAGACTGCAGCTCTTTACGTTTCGTCCATTTCTTGCCCCACTTTCTTTGACACGAACTTTTCTACATTTTTCTTTATATGCACATAATCACAGTTTGAAAGCACTGCAGTTCTTATGATATATTAAAAATAGAAATACATATATACTTTAAATAGATATATGCATGCATTTTTATGTTTTGATATAAAGATTTTAACTATTGAGTTTTTAAACTGAAGGAGGCAAACGTCTTTTGATAAAATTCTTGCCGGGTCTGTATAAAGAGTAGCGTTTTGCTCGACTAATATAAAGTTTTACTTCTTTACATAAATCAAGCACTCAGTTTTGTTATTGTTATTTTTCTGGATTATCCTACTGGAAGCTAGTTCGGTAGTGTGGTTAATTCTACAACAACAATAAAATCCTAAAATATACGTATATAAATATAGAGGTTGTGATCCAGTGACAAAGCAGGACAACCAGTGACTGGAAGACACTTTAATATGAGACGTTTCTGGACTACGAGCAATCCATATTTTTTCTCTTTAGTCCGTCTAAGACGAAGGACGCGAGAGAACTGGGACTGCTCGGTCTTTGGCCTTGTACGAATGAAAAGTTAGTTAAAGAAATAAAGGCGGGATAAAAATAAACTTTTGTTGGATAGTGAGGAAGTTGAAAAAGATATTTTAATAAGAAGAAGATTGAGTAAAATAAGCAAACCGTTCTCCCTGGCCTAGTACAGCTTTGGTTTGAGAAAGGTTTTGCGTTTTTTTTCATCAAATATTAACTTCAAGATTAATTTTTAAACTTCCAAAAAATCACCAAACTCCGAATTCTCTTTAAAAATACAAATCTTCAAGAAAAAAAAAATACAACTCAAAATTCATCCATTCAAGCTGATTCCCCATTCATACAATCTGTGTTATAAGCGATACGATTCTGCATGCAGATTCAAATCATGGACGGAGATACCGTACGAAACATGAGGTAAAGTGGCCACAAAGCCCGCTCTAGGCGTACCCGCGCCTCTTACGCATGATCCAAACGAGCGCGGTGTCAGACCAAGACAAGTTTCGGTTGTCGGCTAATCCTTTTAAAGAGAAGTGCATTCCCTGCTTACAAGAAAACTGGCTGTAAAAATGTTCCTATAGCTATCGCTATCTTCTCTTCTAGTTCTATACTCTTATTATATTATAAGAATCTTTTTTTAAGAACATGAGGGTGAATTTTAAAAACATGTTGAGGCTGAGAAAAGGTGAAGAACATTTATTCATGATGACAACCTATTGTAAATAATTCATAAAGAACTTGGTCACGTGGTTTTACATTTTCCCAACCAAGGTTTTTACAGGTATACACAATTGTACCACATACGGTATGTACAGAGTATATTATTTATAGGCTGATATCCCGAAAACATTAAGAACCTTCAGCCTCAGTCGAAAAACTCGACGTTCTTATAAAAGAAAAATGTAAACTGTTATTTGTTATTATTTTTTGTCTCCTGAGTCGAAAATAAAAACGATTTGAGAGAAGGCTATTTTTACGTTTTCCAATTCCCTCAGGCAAAGGTCCAAAGTCAAATTGTGTTTTAGTCGCCATAGTAATAGTATAAATCTGTTACCGGCCAACTTTCACATGTTGCTTACTTTGGAAAATGCTGAGAAAAGAAAAGGAATTGATCAAAGAAAGAGAACTACTACAAGGACTTAAAGTAAAATTCTCCCAAACTTGTTTAATGTGAAGCAATGAATTCTAGTTTGGAGAATTTACCGACAACACAGGCGCACCGTGGATGGTGCAGAAGCCGGCGCCAAAGAAAAACATTTATCATTCAATTTTCAATCTCGAATATTGCGATTCGAACGTTCTGGTTGGTTCATTCAATCTCGGTTATCAGCTCATATTCGGAGTTCACCAAATATGGAAACTGACTGTAGTGT
>JAOBAT010099513.1:0-16145 GCA_026413305.1 Hydrozoanthus tunicans
AGTAGTAGTAGTAGTAGTAGTAGTAGTAGTAGTAGTAGTAGTAGTAGTAGTAGTAGTAGTAGTAGTAGTAGAAGTAGCAGTAGTAGTAGTAGTAGTAGTAGTAGTACTATTAACACAATTATTGTTACTATTATTATCATTATCATCAGTACTAATATACTAGTAGTAGTTTGTGTGTCTTACCTCCCTCTCTTCCTTTTTTAACCTCTCTTTTTCTCGCGCCTCGGCTTTCTCAATCAGCTGTGGAATGACCATGGTTGAGTTAACTTTGTGCGCTTCACTTTACAGTACATTAACACTTTAAAACCAAATAAACCTATGAAAAATCACGGGCTCTATGCACCACTTCATGTATAACTTTTAGTTCTACAACAGAAATTTTGATAATTTGGTGGTGACCCAGGTTTTCAAAAACAATCGATGGAAGATTCACAAAATGTTTCTATTATTTGTCTGCGTCTTATACTTGTTTATAGTTAACACTTATTTTACTTTAATTGAGGTGGATAGTGGCAGAATATCAATAAAGATATTCATTATGTCACAATCCACTGAATTTGAAGTAGAATAAGTGTTTTAGTATATACCAGCGCGGCAACAAACTTCCTTGCAAGAGAACGAAAGATTTTTAAGAGAAAAAATAACACTTTTATCGCATCACTTGAATCATGTTGAGCGTGACGAGACTCACGCGTGAGCAGCCTTACATACAACAAGCAAGTTTTGACAGTTTGTCAAGGCTACAAAATGTCGTAAATTGGTGTGAAACAGAACTTCTCTAATGCTCAGATGAAGGGCTAACGCTCATACGTCAGTCAAACTTTTCCCATCATCTCACGGCGACGATAAATCATTTACCATATAATACTATGCAATTTGTTGTTAAATTCAAAAGCGACTTCCGTTCATTGTTTATACTGTAAGAATGAGATACCAGAATAATCTCTTATTTTTGGGTTTCAATCACAAGAATACTGTTAAATTTTGCTCCCAACTATGAACCACCTGCCTCGCGGTGAAAAGATCCTTCATTCTCTTGAACTCAAAATTTCGAAAGTTTGCATGTGTCAGAAATTCGTGACATATTCAAATTATCAATTCAGAGTGAGTGTTAAGTTATCAGCTCTTGACTCGTACGGCTGGAAAGGTCGAGAATTACGAACAAACAAGTTATTTTCCTTAAAACCTATCATTTAACCGGTTTATTTCGTGAACTTCCTCTTCCAAAACTAATTGTCGCGAAACGAGCCGCCATTTTGACAGCTTTTTCTCAAAACAGTAAACAGTAATGGATATATCTACTGTTTCAGGAGCCAATCAGAGCGCAAAATTTCTCATCACCGATTTGGTATATACTTAACATTATTATTTTCGGAAGTAGGATCTGCTCTGTGCTCCTTGGGCGGTGATAGGTTCACAAGGCTTTGTGATGTAGCATAGAGGTGCAAACTATTCGGTACTACTGACCTCTCTGCACCCCTTTTAGCGATAAGCTTTTCGCAATGTATTTCGGCAAAGCACAAAGCCGTTGTCTTTATTGGTACGGTTAAAAATGTTTTTATTTTGAAAAGCGACACCTAAACAAACTGTATTGCTCACTTGCGCAACCACGTTATTTGCTCAACGAATAGTTTAAACTAAACCGCGTTTGATGGCGGACTTTCGTTTCTCAGGGGAAAAATCTACGCTTGCTTGACCCGTTGGAAAGATAAATAGTTTGCTTTACAAGAAAAAACGATAATAAAGAAGGGCGCATTTACATAATATCGTCTTTAGCTCTGGAAACTTATGACATAACTCTTGCACGCAGTGAAGGTTCAAACAGGAATTTGAATTTAAATTTTTAGTCTCAAAATCATCAACAAACAAGCGCTCTACCACCCACTGCATGTGAGAGCCCCAGCATCTGCTTTTTCTTTTCGAAACATTTTACAATAACAATCCGCAATAACAGGAAGAATTAGCCACTCGTAAACTTTTAAAGCCATGTTGTATACGCTATTTGTGTACTTAAGCTTTAAATTTTCAAAACAAACAAAAGGGATCACAAAGTGATCAACGAAAGAAACTGGCCGAGTGAGTACTACTCCAGACTTCTTGACGATTCATTCAAAATAAAATCAACAAGCAAAGAGTCTAACCCTTTGTAAAATTGTACTTTTAAGCCAAGCGCAAGGGTAAGCTAAAGTGGAGCCTTTGGCACCTGAGGTAATGTTTCAAATAAAACACCTGCCTTTGACCTCACGTCGATTTATCGCTTTTGTGATTGTTCGGCAAGATTTCGCTCTCATTATACAAAGGTTCCTAAATGTGTTTTAGTCCAAACAGACCTACTCGTGAACAGCTCAAAGCAAAATGTAAGCATCAAGATATGGCCCTTTATAATGTGTTCATTGTTAGGAAGGGAAATGAAGGGGAAGGGTCGATATTGGAAAATAAAAAACTCGGCAACAAATCAAGATTTCTAGATGCATTTTCATTGTACCTCTTTCGCCACACTAATTGAAAGAAATGGGCGGTTTTCATAGAATGGCTACAACTGGCTTAATTTTTATCAGTTTCAGCTGCTTTATTCTTGTAATTTCTTTCTCTAGTGGTTGCTTGTGGCTGAATACAGAAATTCGCCCAAAGGGTAGCAGCACATCTTTCAGTTCGTAGATTTGCCTGACCAGTCTAGTAGTTTTCCATAATTCACATATTCTTTAAATTTAGACAAAAGTTGAGATGCTCGTAAATCCGAATGCACATTCAGCCAGAGTAAGCGTAACTTGATTCTGTTACAGTCGGTTCGGCTACAAATGCCAACAAAACACTTGATCTGCTACAAGCGTTGTTTAACACTTTTTTTGATACAGTAAATAGTAACTCTTAAATTTAAAAACACTGATACAAACACTCTCAGCAAAATGTTTGTTTATTTCGTAACTCAAAGGGTATATCTCTCCAGTAATTTCATAATACACGCAAAAATAATAAAAAAGATACATCTTTGATAAAGAAGCAACAACAATTCTAGCACTGTGCCCGAGCATGTGCCCTTGTTGTCGAAGAAAGTTTGTGCTTTTCTAAAATTAAGCTTAAGAATATTCTTGATCTACTAGTCCAAGACGTTAGATATATAACAGTCGCGAGATGAAATCAGGGACCACTTTACCGCTACATTTTCCTGTAAGCAATCATAATTAAACTTTGCGTCGACACTTGTATGTGTAGTTTTCCTTTAGCACTCTCGAGTAAACATTGACTGATGGTAGATTCATTGTACCGAAAACCACGAACACAAAAAGAGGAACAACGCTGCATCGCTTAACATTCTTGAACAAACAACTTATAATTAAACAGGAAAAATTCATTCTGTCAAAACGACTGAGTTTCTCATTAACGTAACGTCGTGATTGGAAAAACTCTTGACACTTCAATACGTTAAGTTACAGAGTTGTGTTGTTACACCGTTCCTCGCGTTGAAACAGGAATATATCTTCGTGACAGGTTTTATACACATCATCTGACACAATTCTCTTTTTCCCGCGAGTTCTAAGAACAATCGAAGCCGACTGTCCTTCTGTGTTCTTCTTACAACAGTTCATTTTACCGAGAATTCGGATTGAGCCGAAGATGAAAGGGTCAATGGCGCAATTGGCGTACATGAGAATATTACAAAACGTGGCAATCTTGACAAAGCTACTTTCCCCACCATCACCATTTAAATGCGAGAACTCTCTCCACAGCCACACAATGTGGGTTGGCAACATACATACTGCAAACACGATCACGGCCGTAACGAAAACTTTCACAACTCGCGAGTTTCTCTTCATTCGTTGCATTAACTCTTGATCAATGACAAAATCGTTCTTTGCTTTCGTCGATATCATCCTGTTGTTTTCCCTGTACATTGAGCGGGCCACTTGAGAATAAAATATAGTTATTACAATCAGAGGAACAACGTAAAGGGCGGCAAAGTTGGAAGCGGTGTAAATGCGCGACGAACGCGATCCATCGGGCCAGTTTTCGTTACACTCTGTACCTTCCAAACGGAGTGCAAGTACAAATGGAATCACGAAGAGAAAAGCGCTCACCCACGTGCATAAGATCAAAACTCCCCAGCGTTTGCCTGGAATTGCTCGCAGCCCTTTGAACGGAGTCACTATCAGGCGATATCGCTCGTAACTCATAAGTAGCAAAGTTAAGACGGAGACTGCCATCAACGCAGTCTGTAGAGGGTACACTATCTTACACAGGGCTTCACCGAACGGAAAACGGTTGAGAATCTTCTCCGTCGTGTCCAGAGGGATACTTATCAAGCACGTGCCAAGATCTGCTAACACCAGATTAAGGATTAGGTACTCGTTGTGCTTTAGCTTTTTCTCGCGGAGAAAAACTCTTAACAACAAAAGGTTGGCTGTGGTCCCGAGGCCCATAATCAAGAAGTAAAGAATCAAAGACGAAACCAAAAAGAAGTCATCACGCGGCTGGTGCACGCTAGTAGAGTTCGGTCTGTTACATTCTGTCAAATTAGTACAAACGTCCATTTTTGTACTTTTAGATATGTTTTTTCAACTGCTTTAAACTGATCTTGACTTGCATGAATGGCTTTTCGCTGACGCTCAGCCGAGGGCAAAGAAGAGTCTTTCGAAACGTGAATAGGTTCCATTCATATTAAGTATTTCAGCTCTTTGTCTTTATGACATGGCTACAATTGCCATGATAATTCGCGTTTCAGCTGGTAAGTTCCTGAATGGCAGAACTTGACAGCATTTTTCGCATGATACACAAACCATTAAAATACGCAAGGGATGAAAAAATAATCATATCGTCACCACACAATTTCTTTGCACAACCTTAGAGCCGTCACAATTTCTGTATCCGCGAGACACGAGCAAAAGATAATGAAATAAAATTAAATTCAAGAAGAAGTACACGCTGACAGGTCGAAACCGTCTTTCGTCGAGGGCTGCCTGAGCGATTACTCAAGGTTTACATAATTGCGGATAAAGGGAACATATCGCGTGACATATAACATTGGCGTCATTTATGCAACGTTTTATCGTAAATCTACTATAAAAAATTTTCAAACCGTAGAATTCAATTACAAAAAAATCAATCGAAATTTTGGAGCATAAAGAAGAAGCAAACAGATCGAGTCTACACTGTCGCTTTCAGTGATAACAAGAGTTCAATATTTTTGGAAACATCTTAATTGATGAGAACTGGTGGAAATCAATAAAGCTTTTAAAATACTTGTTGTTGATTAACGCGTTCTGTTTTCAATTTTTCATTTACCTTGGCTAAGAATATCATTTAAGACATCGATAAAAGGTCTTGAGATTAAAGTCACACCGGGACACTGCTTCCATATTGGTATAGATTAGAATATCGCTCATTGCCCTTGGAATAAGTTGTAACGGGAAATGAAAAAAAAAGTTTCTTTCTTTACTGAAACGAATCTTGTTTTTTAATAACAAAGACTAAAGGCCTTGGGACAGCAAAACATGGTCAAAATAGCCGCAAAATGAGTGTGAATGACTTTTAATTCCAGCGAAGTTTATAAACAAAATAAAGGCTTCTGTTGTCGCAGTCAGAAAGTAAAATACACACCGGCAGCTAAACGGCAAATTGTTATCAGCGAGGGGATTTTCATTTCGGAATGAATTAAAACATGTGGTAACAAGAAGTGGTCAACAACCTTAATAATTTATGTGATTAAAATCGAGAAAGAAAGTACGTTTAGAGGGCCATAAAAAATAGCAACTTGAGTTCTAAAACTCAAGACGATTGATTAAACATGAAGGAGCCATAGATTGTAGCCCGTACTAAAAGGTCGTTACAGAAGAAACGTGGAAATTAATTGAGTCGCTTGGCTAGAATTCACTGCCACGTCTCAAACAGCAGCTGCTCTCATTTTAGTTCACAATTTACCGTCTAAATATCGACCACTTCTGATTTCTCGCTTAAAATTGTATAATATCAAAAAACGTTTATGGTCAACATGTAAAATATTACGGAAACAACTTGTTTGATTTTAGTTCTTCGCTACAGAAAAAAATGGCAGTTAAATCACTTTCTATACATCAAAGTGCAAAGCTGACCGAGCCCTTATTACGGTAATACATATTAGATGAGGGAACATGCAATCTTTTTCAAGCAAAAAAAACACATTTAGGCATTCTGTAGCAGTAACACACAACTTGATCAGATGATTTAGTCTGTTTTCAGCAACCCCAAATCACTGATCAATCGCTAGGTCTGACATGAAAGGCAAGTGTTACTTGTAAAAAGAAAAAGAGTTTATCATTTGCGACATGTTAACAACAAGACAGCCAATGTACAGACTTACTGAAACTAAAAGAGCTATGAGCTGGAACAATTAATTTCTAGCTGCCAAATGGTACTCTTTCTCGAAACTCCGGGGGCACGCCAAAACCTTGGATGCCACTAGTGTTGCTCCCCTTGTAACTGGGTGTTTTGTTGATCAATTAGAGATCTAACACGCATACCAACACGTAAAGTTATCGATACATCAGAAAAAAAATAAAACAAAAACTTTATAAAAAACACTCTCTACTTCAGGGGAACTGACGAAAGTCATGAAATTGACGTGTTTCACTTCCCCTGAGAAGGGCTTGACACTAACTATTCATTTCACTTTCCATCATGAAAAGCGATTTTGATATTTTACTTTCCATAGCGGCAAAAACTTGCGTTCCAGAAATTTTTTTTGCCACGACCAATCCTAATAGCTCTGTCCAGGCCTCCTCTTTCAGCCATAGATCCAAAATGGCTGCAAGTGCTGGCAAAGTGAAACGGTCTGAGTTTTTTTCGTAGCTGACTTAAAATAAATTCAATTTTTGAGACTCAAAAAGAAGACATCTGTTTCAATGGAGATAGAGTTTTTCCTTGGATGCCTTAAATGTTGTTTCCGTATAAGGCAAGCATTTACAAACTTTGTATATTTTTTCCTTTCCAAGATCATATTTTACTTTCCAATGGAAAACGGGTAAGTGTTAGTGTCGAGCTCTGCCTGAGGGAGGAGGAAATGTTATAACACATAAGTATACTCTCCAGAATTGCAGCTCGGCTCATGAAACCTAGTTCTGAGAAGAGGGTTCTAATAGTTTGAACAACATAAGGTGGCGGAGGGGTGGGGGGAGAAATGTGTACAGCACAGAAGGATTAGTCTAAAAGTACTATCCATTCGCAACTTACAGGTGAAGGGGTGGGGCAGGAATGTGAATAGAAAACACAAGGCTTAGTCTAAAAGTATTACACTACTTACGGAAGGAGGGGTGGGAGAAGACGTGTCATGCACACAAGGCTTAGTCAGGAAGTATTGGGGAGCTTCAACAGCCAGGATTGCAACGCCGACAACGACGGCAGAGAACAACAGTGAATACAATAGCTGCACGATAGAACGCACCGTGAGGGCCACCTGAACACCGTTGTAGTCAAAATTATAACGTGAGAAGCTGAATTTTGAAGTTTTTATGACGTGTATGAAGTTTTTTAGTTAATATTTTTATTGATAAACAAAAAAAATTCTCGATCTTTTTTTATCTTTATGCAGGGAGATTCTGTCTTTTACTATTTACAAAGCGTCACTAGAACAAAAGGGGAAAACGAACAAGATATAGTTGAAGAGGGCGGAAGGGTGTTTTTCGGAAGCCGCCGTGGTCGATTTTTCCGTCCTCGTTGCTTAAGCTCCCTGTTAGCTGTTCGCTACTTACGTGGTTGAAGGTCATTTTAACGTTTCCAGGATCAAGTGTACCACACCTACTGTCTCTCTTCACCCGCTCGTTGAACTCACTAAAACTGGTGTTGGTTTCCACGGCGTAGTTGATATCCTATTGGTTGAGAGAACGCGATGTGTCAATAAAGGGTGTTCAGTAACATAAATCGGCTGGTAGACACTACTAGATCGCTAGCTAATATTGGCAACGAAGCACTTTAAAGTCTCTATCAAGCTTAGTCTTTTAATTTTTAGATCAAAACTGTTTTCATCTGTGAACACAAAATTCGAATACCTAGAGAAAATTTCCACGTCTAAGCATGCTTTTTAACCACAAAAAGATCGAAATGTGAATTTTGACCGAGCAGGCCGGGGACTGGTAACCTGTGACGTAGCAGCGAGTTATGTGGTTTTTGTTTAAGAACATTTATTTCTGCTAAAAAATGTCATAAAACTTTTATTTCAAACATTTTCAAGGGATTAATTTGTTGATTAAGTTATAACAAAGTGACTATTGTAGCCAGAATTGAATTTTTTGAGAAAAAAAAGATTGTATCTGCTTCGTGCCTCGTGCTACGTCATCGTTACACGCTTCAAGTCTAAAAAATGTAAGAGGAACGGCGTGAAAATGTTTTATTTTCGAAAGTTGCTATTATTAAAAGGTTCTACTTTTCATTTGGAACTTTGGAAATAAGCTTGATAGGGCCTTTAACATATAGAGTACTTAATAATTATTTTTCCTTTTAGTTTGGTTGTTTGGCAAATGAAATGCAATATTTTAAACTCCCTTTCTCTTAAATACGGCGGCACAGTGGCGGAGCGGTTAGAGTGTTTGACTCGTAATCCTAGGGTCGCGAGTTCGAGCCCCGGTCAGACCACTGTGTTGTGTCCTTGAGCAAGACACTTTACCTGACTTTGTTCCAGTTGACTTAGCTGTTTTAATGAGTACCAGTTCTGCTGGGCGCTAACCTGCGATAGATTAGTGTCCTGTCCAGGAGGAGTCAAAGACTCTTATCCGCTTAACATTATGTACAGAAATCGGAGATAAGCGCGGCCCTATGAGCCACTTAGACTCAAGAAACGATTTAGCTAACTGTTAACTACCAGCTTATTGAGCTGTTGAGCTCTACTAAGCATTGGAAGATACTCCACTGTGCAGAGTATTAGAAAGAGAAGCTTGGTCCGCGAGCCTAACGCTTATCACAGCAGAAACAAATCAAGTCCTTTGGCCATAGTGAAACATTAACTGTACATTAGAATGAACCGTGCGAGCCGCCTGCATTCCATCGTCTTGACAATTAAAACCTGAAGATCTCAATTCGAAGTTTTCACGACTATACGCGCGAGAACGACCTACAGAAAATCACTTTCATCTCTGACTGTTCAAGAAGTGTAACTCGTATTACTAGAAAGCAAACTAGCCATAATATGTAATCAGAAAAGGACAAGCAAGCTATCGGCGGCGTTCCCGCCCTCGTTGCACCCTTATGAGACAAGCACAAGCAAATATTAATCTAAAAAATATATGCACATGTAAAGTGGACTGAAGAGGACGAGGTTATGATTGCTTCACGGATGTTCACACTGGTGAAAAAACGACATAAGCATAAGCACAAACACGAGAGAAATTGTTTCTTTTTCATGCGCTTCTTTCCCGAATGGTCATACTTGGCTTTTCCATTCAGGGTTCGTCCGCTTTTCTCAAAGCAAAATTTAAGGACTTTTTTAGGACTTTTTAAGGTAAGATTGTTGGTTTTTGAGGACCTAAGCCATGGGACATCAACCACCAAAACTGACCTAAAACATGACTTTTTACGATATTGTGGCATAGACTGCACGAAGCGCTGTATGGATCTCCAAGTACTGTTTGAAGCCACCCAGTAAGTTCTGCCCTTTCGAGCCAAGATTCTTGGAAAATGCATTTCCCGGGCATTGTTGACATTTATCGAATCATCATAACAAATTAAAGGAAAAACTTAAGGACTTTTTAAGGACCATGGCTGATTTTTGTAACATTCAAGGACTTTTGAGGCCTCAAATTTTGGAAAGTGAAAATTAAGGACTTTTAAGGTTTTTAAGGACCCGGACAAACCCAATCTGGACAGTGCTGGTGCTTATCTCGTAAGTGTGAATCAGGCTTAAAGCGCATTAATGATACTCCAAGCTGCTTTATCGTAGTGGCAAAAGCGAAGACAAACTCGGTCCTGCATAATCTACCTTAAGAATTTCCTTGATAATCTTCTTTTCGTCGTTAAACCTTGCTTTCAAATCTTCGACGTAAAACTTGAACAAATCTAACGGCGTGGAACCTAAAAGAGATTTATCCGTCATATGTACAATGAATTAGTTTTTACTACAAAAACCGTTCAAAGCGGTGGCGAGTAAATAAAACAGCTATTTCTTAACCCACTAAATTAATAGACCGTTTCATCGGCGTCGCAGTGGCCGAGCGGTTAGCGTGTTCGACTCGTAATCCTAGAGTCGCGAGTACGAGCCCCGGTCAGACCGCTGTGTTGTGACCTTGAACAAGATGCTTTACCAAAGTTGTACTATTTGACCAGTTCAGCGGGCTTATTGTCCTGTCCAAGGGGTGTCAAAGACTATCATCCACTTAACACTACAGAAACCGGAGATAAGCGCCGGCCCTATGAGCCACTTAGGCGCTAGGCTCGAGAAAGCATTTAGCTAAGTTTATCTTAAATGTACGAAGTTTGCTCGGAAGAAAAGATAGCGCTTGTAATGTCAGCTTCTTAAAAATCTATGAACATTAAAAATATCAACTTTTAAGTTGTCAAAAATTTGCTAACCAAGATAACCAAATTTTAATTCCATATTTCATTACGTTGAACTAGTACATTCACTTAATCGAGAGTACATCTCTGAGGTATGTGGTGTAACTTCAATAGTTTTTGAAGGTGCTCTATAGCCGGGTAAAAATCGTTAGGATCAGCTTCAAATACTCTTATTCCCTTACCTGAGGTACTGGGCTTTCACCTGTCGTCAAAGAGTTAAATTTCTATTCTCTGACGACGGGTGAAAGCCAAGGAACGAGTATTTTAGGCCGATCTCAACGATTTTTAGCGGAGAATATGTACTGAGTGGAAGGACTTGCACCGAGTTGGAAAAAGACACATGCACGTACAGTACTTAGCATTTAAAGAGCAAGGGGCCCCTCCCCTAATTATCTGGCATGGACAGAGAGGATTAACTAATGGTTGGGAAAAGATCCTTACACAAACAAGACACCTTAACTTATTCAGTAATGGCATGAACAGAGATAATGAACTTGTGTTTCGCACGCAGTAACATGAAATATTGAACAACACCTTAATGAATTCGTCCAACATTTCAATGACCGTTCGGATGATACATCTAAAAGACACCTTGGTAATGTTCTTAGGAATCCTACCTGGTTGTCCCAACATGTTGTTAAATCGAACATCAGCGCTTATTGTAGGATAAAGATCAACCCACAGGGACATGGAGTGTAGTTTGCTTTTCTTGTGGAGATCCTCAAGCAGTACCTACAGACAAAAAAATATTCTTAGAAAGAACAACCACAGGGTTGAAAATAATTTTTCTTTGAATCATAATTCAGTTGTTGAACCGAGTGTCTTTTGAAACCGGTTCGTAGGACTTTGAACTATTATCGTGCAGAAAAAATAAATTCCAGCTCACAAAGTTCTAATCCTTATTCGCTATTCCATTAATGACATTTTCGAGCATGATACAGTAACATTAAATAACCCATTGATGACTGCACATATACATTTTTATACACATATACCAAATATTGACTAGTGCAGGGGAGGAGTTCCCAGGGAAATCCTCATACATATTACGAATTTTAACGCAATATTAACAAGCAAAAAATATATTAAAATTTTGCATGAAGGAATAAAAATTATTTGAAGAAGTCATGCCCAGTTCAAACGTCGCATTTCACATGAGCCGAATCTACATACTTATTTGAGTCGACCTAAATAGTTTAGAGCGGAAGTTCATTTAAACGTCGAAACTTGGTGTCGAATTAAATTGAAATTACTGTGTTCCGAGACCCAAACTCTTTATGAATTACACGGGCATTTTAGATGTGCCCACAGTGACACACTTCAGGCAAACCGAAAAAATTCGATACAATTATGCACACTCCACTGCCAATCAATTCGAATAAAAGCAAATTCGTAACCTCAAAATATGCCTGTTGAAACGAGAATACACAGAAATCCAAACTGATAAAATTAAAATATTTGATAGAAGAAGTGCAGGATTAAAAAAGAAATCCAAACACCGAGAGAAAAATCACTTTCGTAACGGAATTACCAAATATAATGTATACTGTCTAAAAAGTAAATCAATACAAACGAACACGCTTTCTCAAGCTCTAAACACTATTTTATCACCAAGGAAAAGCTGTGCAGGCCCGTCACTACATTTTAAATGTCGGTTTCAAGCAACGAGGAACAACTCTATTTTGCCCGCTATTCCGTTTGAATTGACCAATCTGAGTTAATCGTAAATAATTTATACACAATTTATACATTAGATTCGGCACATGTGAAGTTTGACGTTCGAATCAGAAGTCGAATTTCTGTCGCATATGCGACTGAAGTCGCATTTAATTCAAATAATTTTATGTCAAATTTAATTGATTCAAACGTCGTATATCACATGCATTTAATGGCGACAGTATATTCGGCACATGTGAAATGCGACATTTGACTGGGCCTCAAAGACGTGGGGAGAGCATTCCATACTTTAGGACCTTGAAATAAGACTGTAAATTGTTTGGTGTAATTTGTTCGACATTTACGAGAACGAAGATCGGAGGCAGACCTATTTTTGTATTTTTGCATATTTTGACTACTAGTTTGAAACATAGTTCCAAAAAATGGACGGAAGTAAGCGATTTTGAAACTTAAAAATTATTTTCCACCATAAAAAGAATTAATCAGTATTAGGGAGGGGTCTTGAAAAAGTTTGACAGTGGGTTTGTAAAGTCTAGAATAGATGATAAACATTACCAGGAATCCCTCCCTGTTCTTTCTCTGTTGTCGCCGAATACGGTTCTTTTCTCTTTGCTTCTCATCTTCCTCTTCCTGCTCCAGTGTGCGAACGTGTTCTTCAAATGCAATGAGTGAGTCTTCTTTATCCATACCTGGCAACATGAAACAATATGTATTGCGAGATGGTTTGTACCCTAAAACAATAAAGTAGAGATGCTGTGTCGACCTGTGTTTCTGTAAGAACTGATCTAATAGTTGATTCAACTGTGGAAAATAAGAGATACTTTCTGTTTACTGTACTCCTTCATAAGAGTCAAGTTTAATCCAACAAAGGAATATAGCTATACTAAACATCAGTATCTTCTTATCTTTTCCATGGTGTACAGAGTTCTCCCCAGAGCAGAGGCTCTGTTGTTGCTTTCACTGCTCTTCGCTTGTTACAAAATCTATTTACTGCTGATTCTGCAGTCATTGTAGAGTTTTAGGTGCAGGAGCAAGGGAAGAGTGGCACAATGCCCCTGTACTGCTGTGGGGAGAACTTTGGTGTAAAATGTTTTGAAACATAAATTTACCAAACTGTAATCTTAAGACAAGTGACAAATTCTGACGTGATCTCTCAGAACAAGTTGTGTGTACAAGTAATGAAAGTTATGTTTATCTGCTAAGGTGTCCTACCTCTGATTTCATCATCATCTCGATAGGTTGGATGCTCCTTAATCATTTGCTGGGCCTGCAATGGAACAACAACAACATTAAAGTAATTACAATTATCATAGTAGTAATAATAACGATAATAATATTAATAATGGTAATAATGATAATAATAAAAATAATAATAAGTTTGTTTTGTTAGAATGGCAAGGGCGCTTGACTTTCTTGACAGAAAACTAATATCCAAATGCACAATTTCTGTGGCAATCAATTAGCAAATCAAAGGAATTTTTCTTATGATTTTTTGTGACCACATTTTATATTTTTGTTAGCAAATGGGAAACGAGTTGCTTGGTTGATAAAAAATACAAAGATTTATTAAAATTTGATTATCAAAAACTTCTTCGCAGATAAATCATGAATTTCATCAAACATTTTCATGGTAATAGGAGGTTATTGGTTGTCAACCAAGTAGTGAAAGAGTAACAGTCAAACCTCTCTAAGAAGGACACTTTTGGGACCTGTCTGTCTTAGAGAGGTATCCTTGTTATAGAGACTTAAAATACAGTAAATGACTGAAAAAACGCCCAGCAGGGACCAAATTTGATGCCTGTTTTTTAGAGGTGCCCGTCTTATCTGTGTGTCTGTCTCAGGGGTTACCACTGTAATTGGGTTAGATCAACCAACTTCCGCTCTCCAAAAACACCACAATAAATAATTATTGTACATATGATCGATACCTCTGTCCACAGTGTCCTATATGTTATACTTGGCATGCTGTTGAACACCTGTAGCATCAACTTTCTGTTATTAGCTCTCTGTTCCTTCTCTTGCTCTTTCTCTCTCTTCCCCAAGAAGAATATAACATCATCAAACACATCCTTTCTGTCGCGCTCATGAACAGCTTCCCATATACTATGGTCCTCAAACAATTCACATGCTCTTCGCCACCGTACAGTGGAATGCATTTTGGGATGATTTTCCAGGAATTCTCTAAGATCCTCTCTTGCTTTCTTGGCCTTCTGTCTTTGTTGTTCCTAAGAAAGGTGTTAAAGTTGAGGCAAAATGGGTAAAACGAACAATTATACACATCCCTCAGAGTTTAGCACCAACTGGGGCATCAGGAGAGATATAGTGGCAGAGCAGCTGTCTCTCATCACTGTGAACTGTGTTCAATTCTCTGCCAGGGTTGTATGAAAGCTAGGTTTTTGGTCCCTCTCTGTCATTGGAGGTCCATTAAAAGCAACCAACTTTACCAATATCTAAGCAGTTTCAGAATGCCCAGCTAAATGAAAAATTGGGCTGAAAAGATTTTGTTTTCCAAGTGATAACACCACTGCATAAAATGAATAGGCAAAGTTTAAATTAAAATAAATCTGCTACAAACCCATAACCTTTGGATGAGTTGAAACCGAACTTCTAAAGTCTGATGATGTATCTCAAGGGTTTTTTCCAGAGTGGTTACTGTTTTTGTTATTCGTTTGTTGGATTGGCAGCAGGTTTAAAAAAAAAACTAAAAATTTGTCTGTACATGCAATGATGCCATCACTTTAAAACATTAAAATAATTAATGATAATATCTCAAGAACCATAATTAAAGATTTTGATAATTTTTCCCTCCTATGTCTCACTTAGCAAGGTCTATCCACTTAGAAAATAAGAAAATTAATGTTACAGGAACTTTAATAAAAGGCTGAAGACAAAAGAGGAGGTATGTAGACGGGGGAGATGAACTTGGTCTCAAGACTAAAAAAAACTTAGCAAATGAATATAATTCTAGAGTACCTAAAACACTCAGTCTAGGATAAAGATTTCAAATTCACTCCTTGAGCAGAATGTTTGTTACTTCTAAAATCCCCCAATAAAGACTATAATTTCAACATTGGTTTCAAAAAAAGATATACTACAACCTGTAGAGACCTAGTTTAACACTAACACTCAAAGTCATGTGTATTCCCTGACTGACACCAAAGAATTCTGTGTCTCCTCTCAGGCTTTTGAGAAGCATTTAAACCACCTACAAAGTATCCCACGGGTTGTCCAATCAAGGGGGTCTAGCAAAACTTAAACCCTCATTAACATCACAACATTATTTTCCTGACCTGCCTGTTTGCAAAGAACCCCTGAATTTTAGTTGTAGTATAGGGATGATCAAAACACCAAGAATGTACATGCATGTTGCATTCTCTTCAACCTACCTTTTCTTCATTAATTCTCTTTGTTTTGTACTCATTAAAGGCCTGTTTCTTTTCATTCATCTTCTTCAGGGCGCCGTACCTTGGGTCGTTCACAATAAGCCGCATTGCCATGTCCCAAGATCCAGTTGGAGGCACATCCTAGAAAGTTATTATTAATATATAACCATCAATATTTTTCAAATGCAAATAACCAAACTGTACTAATTTTTCAGAGGTTCTTCTGCTGTCCTCAAAGCTTAAGTTACCGCACCCAGTTGTTCAAAAACTGTTTACACTAAGCAAGGGTTACATTAACTTTTAACCTACAATCTTGTTTAAAACCTTATACTATAGAAGCTGATTTGAGCTGTAACACTGGAAAAGACAACTTTTTTCCCTTGGAAAATCTTGCTAAGAGTAGTTAATTGTAAGAACCCACCTTTCGAGACCCTTAAGAAGACTCACCTACTGCTTAATTTTTCTGAAGAAGAAACTACTGCTTAAATTTTTACTTAAGGTCATTCCATCGAAATAGAACCCGCACCTAGATTTTTGTCAAACTTTCCTCATTTGTCAATCATTATATGT